>JABVXW010000538.1:0-29114 GCA_013365375.1 Litomosoides brasiliensis | reverse complement strand
AAAAAAAACAGTGAAAAGAAAAGGAATTGTTCAATCTTTTTCTGTTGCAAAAAATTGATCAAAAATAAATTAGTGTTTTTTCTTGTTAGAAAAATCTATCCAACTATTTATTAATATTAATATGTAATTATGGTTATTTTGTAATATTATTATTTTAAGTTTTTTAATATTATTATTTTAAGTTTTATCATAATTCCTTGAATTAAAAGGATTTATATTGGGATAATACTGTAATTTTGCTTGATATATTAATCATCATAAATTCAAATTCAAATTCTAGCAAGCGGTAATGCGATATTAATGAAGTGAAATTAATATTAAGTATCATATGAACTCAATGTAATCTCTTTATCAATTAAAAATTTACAAAATATTAAAATATTTTTTATATTTTCAATGAATGTTCATATTTTCTTTTTTCTACCTTTCTCTCTTTCTCCCTCCTCCACCATCCACATTTTTGGTTTTATAAAAAAAATTTCAAGTTTATTTACTAAAAGTTATTGTCTTTTCATTCTTTGTTTTCCTTTTCAAAATGTAATAATTTTTTTTTACTTAGTCAAAAGAATTAATCCAACAAAATGTTTGTTCATTAATTGAAAGAAAAAAAGAAAAAACTTTATTTTAAAAACAGAATTACAACGAGAATTTTCCCAGGACTTATATCAACTATTTCTTATCTAATCAAATTTTTTTTTCACATATTCCATTCTTTTTTTTTATCTTTTAAATTGAAAAATATCACGAAATAAAATGAAAAAAAAAGAGAACGATATGAAACAAATTCTTGTTGTTTACTTTTCACTTTAATCTATCAATTTCTTTTTTTTTGTTTTTTTGATTTCTTCCTAAATGTTTTAATTTGTAATTTTATTTTCGCTGCATTCACTATCTTCGTTATGAATAACATTCATAACATAATAGATTAGAAATATTGCAAAGAGTAGGGGTGAAAAAATTTGCATAAAATAATCCAAACGTCGATACAACCGTATCACCTGCCGTTCTTTAGCACGAAAGTTTTCACGATCGAATTCATTTGCAGCTTCAAAACGTCGTTTTTCCTAAAATTTTTGAAATTTTGCGAAAATTGTTAGAATTCCTTTACTGTATTTTTATAAATAAAATTAAAAATTAATTAATTAATTAATTAAATATATTATATAATTAATACTGTTAATGTAATAGAAATAAGTAAATGAATATATCGTATAGTATATTTATTTTATTTGTATTACATTAATAGTACTAATTATATGATATAGTAATACTATTAATGCAGTAATGATAATGATAACGATAATGATAATGATAATGATAATGATAATTATTCATGCTTTATTCACCACTTCTTTTTCTGAGCATTATTTTTCATAAAATAATAATGAATGATTGGTTATTGTAAAATATATTAAAGATTTCCTTATTTTTTAAAATTACAATTTACTTATGCTAATTAATTACTTTGGGAAATTTTATAATAAATTGTTTTTTTTTTAAAAAAACCAATAAAATTTTGAAAATTAATTAAATAGCAAAGGTTTACGATAGCTCTAGTTGCTCTTATAAGTGCTAATACGACGACCGATTCAAATAATGAAAATACAGTGAACACTTTCATCGCTCGAAACCAGGTATCCAATGGTGTTATATAGCTTATATGAACATGCTCTTCACCTCTTTCCATTTGTACCAATGTTAATAATACATAAAAAAAAAAGCAAACAAATAAATATGTCTTTTTTTTTATTCAAATAATAAATGTAATAATTTAAATAAAAAATTTTTGATTTTAATTGATCAAATTAAAGAGAAAATTTTTTTTCTGTAAATTTTAGCAAAAGTTTTACCATTTTAAAACCATTTTACCATTTCAAAAGTTTTACCATTTTTTTATTTCATTTTTTTATTTTATTTAATTCGTGCTGTTGTTGTTTGTTTGTTTGTTTGTTTGTTTTTTATAATTTTGAAATGAGCAAAAAAAAATGAAATAAAATAAACTAACAGAAATTGGTGTGATTATTCGTACTTCCTCATAATTATACGGTACAAATGGTGCAATCCATGCGAAGAACATTGCCAACGTACTTGGAATGTATTTTTCAACAATAAACCGTACGCCTGTTCGTCTCAATTTGAATAGAACACGAAGACATGATGATGGTACTGAGAAAGTTTTTAAATTTACTATCAATTTAAAATTAATTTTTCACTTTTACCGCATTTATCTATATTATTAAAGTGAAAGCAAGTTGATTTTTTTAGAATATAAGAATAGCAATATTTAATTAACAAAAGAAAATTTCATTTTTACCACATTTATTTATATTATTAAAGTGAAATTTTTTAGAATATAAGAATAGCAATATTTAATTAACAAAAGAAAATATAAATTTTAATTTCAAAATGAAACTTTTTATTTTTCAACATAAAACATATTGCAGATATTTTTTGTGCAAAAAAAAAAACTTTGGTTGAATTGACTTGCAAACATAACAATTAATGCGTCCTATTGTAATATTATGATATTACAATATTTTTAAAATAGATAATTTTATTGAAATTTAAAATGCAAATTCATAAATTTCAATTCTTACACAATCTTCCATCAACAACACAATGATGTGTATGTACGGATATAAGTTTGAAATCAGGTGACGGCTGTGTTGACATCAAATTTACTGGATTCTTTGAAAGCCATGTGAATCGAACACTTGATGGTATATGAGAAACTTAAAAGCATGCATTTCTTTTTTTTTTTAATTTGGACATGTAAATTTAAATTAAAATTTTAGAATTAAGCTATGGGTGCTTAAATTTAAACAAATTCTATAAAGGAAAACAGCTAGAATTTAATTTAGGAGTAGGAAAAATTATCAAATTAAATGAAGAGAAAAATATTGATTTCATTAAAGTGTTTGCAAGAAGTTTTCAAAATTATTTAAATTATTTGAAAAAATGAAATTAAAAAAAGCAATGATATTAAAATTAAACGATGCAATTTGTTGCACTTGTATAATACGTAGATTTCATTCGTTTAACCTACACACACACACACACTCTCTCTCATCCTTTTTGCGTGTGCATAGGAAAGAAAGTGAAACGAACGTGAACTAATCATCAGGTGACATTGTTGATCATCATATGGAAATCGGCAAAAAACCATATAACAAGATGGTTGTAATGTTATTCTTGATAAAAGATAAGAAAGATGCGAGTGATTAGGTAATGAAAGGTAATTATTCAGGAAAATTAAATAATACTGCAAATTTTACAGAAAAGAAAAAAAAACGTATTCATATATTTCCTAATTACTTTAGAATATTTTAATATCTTACGTATTACCTCATCGAATAAACCACTAAACCGTTTGGGCTTACTAACATCCGGAAATTTGGAAATAAAACATAATGGAAATGCGAATCTTTAGAATTAACAAAATACGGATCAGGTTTCCATATTTGATCCAGAATCTTTTTTTCCCAAATTCGTATCCACTTTGTGTAATTGTTCATCAAACGTGGATCAATCCAACTCATTTGCATTTCAAAATCTTAAAAAAAAAACAAAATAAAGCAATTTAAAAAATTTTTCATCATTTTTTTTTATAATAAAACAAAGTGAAATTAACGAAATTTCCATACCAATAGAATAGTCCATATTTATTGAATCGAAATTAGCTAAATGAATAACATTCAGGGCAAAATTGACTTCAACTGGAAAATCTAAAAGATTTCATATCTTTTTTTTTTGTTTTAAATAAAAAGAATGCAATTCTAGTTGTCTTACAATTTATGTCTTCAAAATTTTCATTTAATGAAATAAAAATTCCAAAAAAGTGGGAGGAAAAAAAAAAGCTAACCAGCAAATACCGTTGGTACAACGTTCTTGTCGTAGTTTACAGCACGCAAAACCGGAAGAATATAACTGCTTCCATAATGACTTAAATAAAAAAGCTGTTATAAAATATAGCATCTTTTTTTTTAAAAAAAAAAATTAAAATTATCAAAAATTTGTATACATTTTTGAAATTAAATATTTTCTTTGACTAATTAAAGAATATAGTTTTATTGTAGCAAAAATTGTCAACTTAAAAAAATACTCTCGTACATTCACAATTAGTGTAGTTTTCTTTTCTTTAAAATATAAGTTTAAATTTTTCTTTTAAAAATTTCTGTCTTAAAAAAATTTTCCACAGTCGATCAAAGTACAACTTTTATTTGTAGTTATAGTCGTGAATTACTTAATTATTGTAAAATAATTTTAACAAAATAATATTCAAATTTTAGTCAAATTACCTGTCACAAATTCCTGTACAATCATTTAAATTGTTTAAATTTGCCATTAATTTTAAGACTATCGATTTTTTTTCTTCACTTATGTTGATATTCGGCTTATTAATTAATATATTGGTAGAATGAATGATATCGGGATGAGTGACAATAACTTTCTTACTTTCATCTCAAAATAACAGGTCATTACCGTAGTTGAAGAAATGTTAAACTGATATATATGCATGTAAATTCAAGAATTACTTGCCAAAAAAATATTTTAAATAAAAAAAAGGAAGTTTAATAAAATCTGCTAATAATATTGCTTATTTGTTTTTTTATTTTTTTTTTAAGTTTAAAAATTTATAATCGTTTAAATTGATTACGCTTCATGCTGCCAAATATTGCTTATAAATATTTGATATAAAAATATTTTATTATTTAATTAAACGAGTAAAATGAATACAATTTTAATTCATTTATAAACAAGCATTTTAATAAACACTTTAATTCATTTATAAACAAGTAAAATGAATACAATTTTAATTCAAATTTATAATCGTATTAATAGACATACTTAATTTCAATTTCTCTTCCTTTTTTTCGTTTGAAAAATAAATGACTTCTTACCTGTATGAATTAACTTATAGTAATCAGCATATATCATTTAACTTATTCAACAATTCATACTAATCATCTAACTTATCTGTGCAAATGACTTTTAACCTTTAGGTGCATTATCGCTCTCTTCAACAATCACTTCTTTCGAATCAATCGATGCTAATGAATCATAATTTGCCCCATATTTACCACTTCCACCTACAACATCTTCCACTGGAATGATTTAAATAGGTGTAAAATATTGAAATTAAAAGAAAAAAAAAAGGGAAAACAAAACAATCAAACTTACCTATCTTAACTGTTAATGATAGTATTAGTATTACTGATAATAACCATTTCATATTTGGAAATGTTCAAAAATAATCCAAATTATATTTTATTATTCATTTGCTAATATTGCAATTTTTACTGTAATAACAAAAAAAGAAATAAATGAAAAAAAAAACTTCAAAAACTTTTTTTTCCATTTACCATAAACATTATTTACGTTTTGAATTTCACAATTTACATAAACCAAAAAAAAGAGCAAAATGTTAATAATATACATACATCACTGGAATTTTATTAATTTAAAGCAAAAAAAAAGTTTTTAAATGAGAAAACCATATTTTGTTAGTACCCTATTCCTCACCTATCATACATTTCTTCAACCGATCCGTTTTTATTTTTTCTCCTTCACCCTTTTCATTTATTGCTGCGTGTTAAAATTACCGAAAATATATTGTAAATTTTATCGAACCAGATTTTCCATCTATTTTCTTTCATTCCAATCTTTCATTTTATTTCTGTCACCTCTCGTTCATTTTTTTTCCTTCGATGAACTATACAACAGCAACTACCTTACTTTTTCTTTTCTGTATTTTATCATAAATTTTTTAGTCATAATTTATAGTATAATTTTTGAGCTTAAAAATTACAAAAAGTGTTCACTCTAAAACAGTGTTCAAGTTGGATGATGACAATTAACACAGTGCTTGTGGTACTAGAATATAAATTGATAAAATATTATCAAGAGTTGCATAATTCCGTAGATTATCACCATCATCATAACCATCATTAACAATGTAACTGCCGGCACATAAAGCAAATGATTATTCTGGTCATTTTCACAATTTCAATTTTTCAACCATCAAGATTACGGTCATATAAATCCAACTGGGAATGTTCTTAAAAAAAAATGGAGAAACATTTTGACATGAAGGAATGTGCTAATGAAGAAAAATTTCCCTTCACTCAAAACCTAGTAATTTCTGTAGCTGAAAAAAGCCATTTTTTTAAAATTGTTTTCGCAAACTGATGAAAGTAAAATGATGTTCATTCTGTTACTTGCGTTTAAATTATATAGCGCTAAAATCACTTCAGAAAAAAAGAAGTATAATGAAATCATTCCTACGTTACTGTTCCTTCAAAGAAAATATTATGACTAGTAGTGTGCAGAAACTGTCTTTTCAATTGCGGCATAATCATCTCGAAATTACATACACAAAATTCATTAACCTTTTATAGTACAGTGTACAACAAGGAGTTGAAGGAATAAATTATTAAAATACATTTCCTTTACCATGTAACAAATACTGGATAAAACTATTTAAATCACAGAATAAATGTATTCCCCCAAATATTCAGAAATAACTAACTGTGTAGGAAATGACTAACATTAACATCGGAATAAAATAATACCATTAAGAATGTGTATGTAAGGCACTAAGTAAAATAATTTCAAAAGAAAAAACAAAAGAATTTGCACAAAACTTGAACCTGATTTAAGAAAAAAATGATATGACACCAAAGGAGACAAATAATAGCGCAGACCACTTCCAAATGAGGCTAATTAACGAATACAAAAGAACCTGTGAAAGAGGTGCAAGAACTCCATTTGACTCAGAATTGTTTTGAGTCGATCTATTTTTAGAATCTAAAAATCACATAAATGGCGAATCTTAGGACAGAAATCTTGCAAAACGCAAGACTAAAACCACTTATAAGCTACAAAACCATATAAAAAATCTAAGGAAAATTGTCTAACGCAAAAGTTAGGAGATAAAACGACTAAAGTTAGAAATTTCACTCCGAAAACCCTAAACCAATGCCAGCTAAACGAAATATTTGAGCAAGCCGAGACTGATCTAACGGCGGTCGATTCCGATCAAGTTTAAATGCAGCACACGAATGATTGTGGGAAAAATACTGAGGTACGTCATAAACCGGATCTCTTATACGTTTATCGATGGGTATTATATGACCTTCAGTTGTAAACATGATACGTTCTTCATTACGATTCACTGCATTGTTTACGTCAAACAGCTAAAAAGATATCAAATTCAAAGCAAAAACTACGGCTTGCTTTTAAAATACAAAGTAAATTTTAGAAATATAAGGAAGTCGAGGACTCGATCGCCGAAAATGTGGAAAATTCAATAGGTTTCATACCGTTCCAGATACAAAACAAACTTACGAGGTATAGATATTTCACGGTTTCAGAAAGGAAAAACGATTCCATTCGATCTTCTAGCGTTTTATCGACAACGTTGTGTACTGTAGCATAGCCACACTTTACCCTAGCGAACGTATTAAGAGATTGAAGAATGTCAAAACCGACACGAAGATAAAAGGGGTTTTGCGTAGCACGATATAACATATAGGTTGACTCAGCTAGTTCAGGTCTTAGTGGATAAAAATATATGTCGGGAATCCTGAAAAGACATACCAAATACTCGGCAAGAAAATCATTCTCTACCCTAAATCAGTACTTATACAGGACAAGAGAACAAAAAACTGCCGAGTAGCAAACACATAATGATGTCCCTCATGAACTAACGAAAGTAGCCTTCACTTACTTTAGATGCCAGTTATATCGTTCAGGGAGGGCATCATATCTCTTCCACAGAGAGTAATATATAGCATGTATGCAAACTGCTTCATCAATATCGCCATTAAGTACTTGTACAGCCGCAAAACTAGCCTGAGAGCAATAACTCGTTAAAATAAATGAATAACATTTGAAGAAGGCTTCAAAAATCAAATTGAGCCAATCCCCACCCACCTCTATTACAAATTCTGGCAAATAAAATAAGAGTCGGATGAAGTGACAGGTGACGAACCTGCAAAGCATCAATCCAGGTATTTAATAGCGAACCATCTCGCATGTCAACATTCACATACATAGGTGTTTCGCCCTTGCCTAAAACGCAATGATCACGTCCACGCCGCAACTGCCTTGTTATGAGAGAATATGCTTCCTGGAATAATACTGCTTTTTTTCTTTAAAAAGAGAACTTTCAATTCAAACTTCATACGGTGCCTCCCTCATATTAACTGGAAATGTTAACTATCGTTAAAAAGAAAGTGTGTGTTTGGCACTGCTAAGTCTCATTTCACATTTCCGTATTCTAAAATTTACTTTCTCAGAAACTGAAACGTTTTTTCATTCACAACAGATAAAGTATTCTGCAAGAAAATTATTACTGGCAAAGTTCATTATTTCTCATCTTTTAATTTCGAAATATTACGAAAGCAACGCTTAAGTTTGCTATGGATAGATGGAGATTATATTGATATAGTCCATAAATTATCTAGCAGTAACCTGGAACATTCTCAAATCGCTCTCAACACCAAACAAAACAAAAGCTTTAAGCAAATATTCATAAAACGAATCAAGGCCTGCGCCAAGCCCACTAATGACATTTTTCCACTCGCCTGTTTGGATGTTTACGACACTGCCTGAAAAGATGATTCTTTTGGAAGGTCTCAAGAAGTGATTATCTATTACCAACAAAAGGAAGGAAATCTCAGAGCAATTACAGCTAGGATAGTTAAATCTATACATATGCATAAAATTAAAAATAATAGACAAAAATAACACTGCCAGTTACGTTTGCGCGATAAAGCTAACTGATCAGATCATAACTATTAAAACCAAAAGCAGTAACACCAACCCAACAAACCAGTTACTTTATTCCTCAAAGACCACAACTTGCGATTAGTCCTACGCGCCAACCTTTCATACGTACTATCACCCAAAAGGCGTGACAGAATTGTAAATTCCAGTAATAAACTTCCGGCTCCAGCGACACAATTTTCGTTAACCGTTCCTTCCTTCACCCCACTTTGCAAATTCACCCGTGGAAATGGTATCCCTAGAACAAACGTAAAGTTTTGTACATCCTAAAATGATTCGCCTGAGTCTTTAGCAAAAATTAACTGTTCAAACAATATGATAATACTACCTGTTTTAGTGCCATTAAAAGCTGGCAACAGACGAATAGCCAGATCATGTGCCATTGTAAGCAATTCTCCGTCGTAATCATTTAGAGCATAATTACCCAACATGTGGGAATCATCCGTGAGGATTAAATGAGCTGATAAAAGAGACCCGATTATCCTGAAAAAGTCTGTAAGATTAGCAGCTGGATGCGGAAAACAACAAAGTTGAAAATTTTGCGTATAATGTATTATCACCTTAATCACTAGCAGTATCCTGTGTTGCACAAAATCAATGTTTTTACACTCGGAAAACCGGACGATATTTCCTCAAAGAAGCTCGCAAGCCAGCTCTAGAGCAGCTGGCTGATATTAATGGAGAGATGGTTTCACCGCTTGTCTGACGTTTCCCAAGGTTATATGGCGGGACTATCATCGCATTCACAGAGCGAGTATTATTTCAAAACTGCAATCACCTTATTGTTGCTTCAAATACTTGCACCGTAACATTTCTCTCAAACGAAACGTTGTCGATCACCATTCGAATTGCATTGTGGAATTCAGTTCGGTTCTCAAAAACAACTAGAGTATCCAACGATTCTATCTGAAAATGAAACCCAAATTGGAATAATTTTTCGTAATTATATAAAAACAGTTTTCTACTTGCATAATTATATTTCATTAGAAACATTAACACCATAATTATCAAGATAACATACCAAAGAAAGTGAATAATCTCCAAGAACATCGTTAATATTAATATTGGATCTATAAAAAGTATATTTTGTGATATAAAAAGTACAGAACTGCCATTCTTTTGTTATATAAGTGCTATCAAACGTAGAAATTTTCATGTAAGAGAAGGAAAAACAAAATATTTCTACATTATCTCTAGCTCCTTTTTTCACAATTGGAACCTAACGATTATACTATTTTACTATCTTCATCTAGAAGAATCATTGGAAACGAGTGAAACACGACGTAGAACTTACGGATGGAGATGATCATAGCCACGACCGGAGCAATTAATTGGATCCAATTCATCCATAGGAAAAGCATGCCTGATGTAATTTTCATATGCAAAATTGAACATTTCTCGCGTTGCCTTTTTCGCTTTTAGTAATTCTTCAGGTGTAAAGGATCCATATTTCGAAGTGTAGTTATCATAGACGAACGGATAGATACTCGCAATAACCGCCACTAATGACCAGAACAAGAAGAAATACGAGGAACACACCATACTTTATCAAAAAGTCGCAGACAAAGCTAAAAAAGGAATATAATCCATTAAATTTCTCAGTTCTACAAACTAGCAAAAGCATAATAAAATTATATTTGAAAATGAATAAAGAATTCAGAAAGTTAAATTTTCAAAAAAAATCCGCTTACAATACGACCAACCTTGAAATAAAATGGGAGTATTTTGCAGCAAAAATACAAAATAGCACTTCACAACAGCTCATGCTCAGCTGAACATTTCGCGTCAGAATTTAGAAATTTCAATCATGGAGTCTTCATCTAGCAGATCTTCAATTATATTGAAATTGCATAATTACAAAGAAAGAAGTGAAAGAAAAAAACAACTTTGATACGAAAAACGGTATGAGTGTCAGAATTAACCCAAAGATACTTTTCTGATTTCGGAAAAACAATTCGGCTCATTAATGTCATTTCACTCCTGCAATATACAATTCACATATTGTTCTTAGATGCCCAAAGAACAGAAAAACAAAAAAAATATAAAATGCGCACACTCACCTCAACATATAAGAACGAAAGAAACTCTCACGTAAACATATGAAAGTACACGTAACACGTACACCTACGACAATACGCTTGCAATTCCACTAGTACAAACAAACACAAAAAGCCATTCCATAGTATTGTACTAATCCTACAACGCTTTCTATAGTCTTGTAATTGGAAGATTGCCAATTTTTTGTTTGAGATATTTAGTCTTTGAGAGTAATGTTAGGATTACGGGTGGATCCATTCATTCTTCCGTCATCACAGTTGGGGTATGGGGGTGTTTGGGTGGTATTACACGTGGGAGAAAGTTGCATGTAGAGGTTATTGGATGTTTTAATGTAAAAAATGAGGGTTTCGGGTTTCTGAAGGATTATCTACGCTTCAGTATATCCGGTTTGTTTCTATCCGATGCTGATTCAGAAAATTTTCATTCAGTGTATGTTGTATCTCTTATTGTTTACTTCTGAGATTTCATTGTATATTGAAATTAGTGAAATGTAATGCCTTACCATAAATTTCGTTTACTTTCTGCCCCTTTAGCCCCCTTCGATGTTTTATTATTTCGTTGTCTTCTATTCATTTCTGTTCATTGCATTCAATTTGAACACTTTGTTTGTTTTCACTTCAAGTTTAACGCTGTAATGGGAGTGAACGATTCACATCGTGGTAGTACTGGTAACCTTTTTTTGGAATACTGTGAAAAAAAGGGAGAAAAAGAAAAAAGATGAGCAGAAGACTAATACCTGAAGAAGACTGATTGAAAGTGACGGTAGGAAATGTGCTCGTGGTAAAAATCTAGTTTAGCGTTTAGGTTGTTTGGACAAATGGCTGAAAAAGGAAGACCGATAAGTTCAAGTAGCCGAAATAGTGATAATGACAGAACTGTCATGGAAACACCGGCAAATGATCTGGTCGTGACAAAATATGCGATGGCCGCGGATATCGTTAATGCCGTCTTGAAAGTGAGTTTTCGTTGCGCATAGAAAGCCATTTGATAGGTTTTGATGTTATCATATACGAATACATTAAAAGAAATGGTTTAACAAATGAAACTGAGTTTTGCTGAACGGTTTACCATGAAAGACTAAAAAACTAACTAACACAAGACGGCAGAGATATTTTTAAAAAGATATGTGACGGAAATAGATGTTTTGCTATAGGAACTAATAGCGGCTATAAAAGATGGTGCAGAAGTAGGCGAAATTTGCGATCTGGGCGATAGGCTAATGAGTGAACGGATAGCAAAAGTTTTTAAGAAGGAAAAAGATTCCTTGAAAGGTACAATTTATGTTTGTCTTTCGTTTTTTGTTATTAGACTAGCATTAATTCATAAATTCATTTTATCGGTTGCAATTCCATACTGAATTTCGGCGTAAAAATTTTCACTTCCGATCTGTTTCATAATTCTATAACCTCTCATCGTTTACTTCGTTTAGATTTGCCAGATTTTTTAATGTAAATTGAATTATCGAGTAATCGGTATGCATTTAACTGTAGCTTTTCGATGAACTGTATGAGATTAAGTCTGATATAGGTATCGCTATGCCAACATGCATTTCAATCAACAATTGTGTGTGTCATTTTTCTCCATTGAGAAGCGATCCGCCAGTGATTATCAAGGATAGACAAATGGTGAAAATCGATCTTGGAGCTCACATTGATGGTTTCATTGCAACCGCTGCCCATACAGTGGTTGTCGGAGCTTCTCCAGTACGGTTAAATTTTTAGCTTGGTGTTTCAACGATAGCACACGTGATGTATTTACTGGTTTTTTTTGTTTGAGGAAATTTTGTGGATTTAAACCCCTATATTATCCGGAGTTGTTTACTTTTACCTGCTACCCAATTTGCGTTTTATTTTAGGAAAATAAGATTAAAGGCAAGATGGCAAACGTGATGCTTGCTGCGTACAATGCTATGGAAGCAGCAATTCGCATGCTTCGTCCAGGGTTATATAAAAATATAGAAATTACAGATATGATTGATAAAATAGCAAACATATATCAGGTTTGTAAAAGTAAATACATTACTTTATAAAGACATGATATAATCGTGCGTAATCGGGCTGAGGGAATGTCCCATCCCTTATATTTGATTCAATTTTTAATATATTTAAAATGGAATCTGTGCTATTTATGGATTGGGGGGTCTTTCATTCCTCATTTTTCTTTTTGTTTCGTGATTGATCCATGTTTTCATAATCTACTGAATTTCTTCTTTATTGCCTTATTTACCTAACAAGGAAAACTTCAAAAACATGCATATATCTGATTGTATAGACTATATTTTTCTGACGCAGATGACTTTTTCCTTGTTCTTAGGTAAAACCAGTTGAGAATATGCTTTCTCATGAATTAAAGAAAAATAAAATTGATGGGGAAAAGCAAATTATTCAAAATCCTGGTGAAAAGCAACGTTCTGAAATAACAAAATGTAATTTTGAAAAATTCGAAGTGTATGCTGTTGATATTCTGATGAGCACTGGTGAAGGTATGTTTTTTCTTTTTTTGTCATAATTCCTCTTTGCATTATGAAGTTTTTGCTTAAAAACTTCTTTCTGTTTGTGGTATTAATTGTGAAATTTACTATTCCTTGCTTTACTCAATAGTCGTTCCCAGCAGTCCTTTTTGGTCTACAGTAGGATGTTAACAGACATGTGGGTCCTTTCACTGCTTTCCTCCTATGGTATTGTAAATTTGTATTAAGCAGCGGCAGCTGCTTTTTTTATTCTTTTTAGAATTATGAGTACTGAAGAATTTTAAGGCAGAACTCGCATTCTTGATTCGAGAACAACGGTTTATAAAAAAGTGGATGATCTCGTTTATTCGCTTAAGGTTAAGGCATCAAGGTACATTGAAGACTTTATTTTGTTCTATTTTCACTCTTATTTTAAATCTGTTAGGTCAATGGTCATTGGTTGTTTGTTTGGTGAAGATCGTAAATTTGTTTTTCTTCATTGTATGTGTCTCTTTTTTTTCAAAAATTTCAATCTTGCCAGAATTTCTTTAGATGCAAAGATCAAACTAGCATCGTTCTTGGTTTCCTATGTGTATGGGAATATTGTTGACTACGAAATTAGTCATTTACCTACCTTTGTTGTGGAAATTTATATCTCCCGTGTTTCCCAAGTAAAACCGTTAGAAGAAAGTTTGCAATGTGATAGATTTGATTTTTCCCCGAAGTTTATAGTGCATATTTTTCTTCAGAATGTTTTTATCGGCAGCAGTGAACAAATATGGCCTAATGCCTTTCACTTTACGATCATTCGAGGATGAGAAGCTAGCAAAAATGGGTGTCGTGGAATGTGAACGGCATAACCTGATGCGACCTTACCAGGTCTTTTTTAACTATGCATGCTATTTATAATATCATTTTTATTTATCAGAACATTAACTGGGATGTAAATGATGCTTAAAGGGAAAAAAGGGGTTTCCTTTGAAGTAAAAAAAGGTTGTGGAGGTCAATAAAGGCTGCGAAATTATCCTCACTACAGCAGTCAAAGTAATCGTAGAAGGTAGTAAGTGTTGGGAAGATTTTAGTAATCTGAACTTTGTTATACCTTCGAATTGTTTTTTTCATTTTGTTTTTATCCCTCCATCTGCCTCAACAGAAAAGTTTGCAAATATTTTTCATGAAATGGATGTTGTTCTTGAGGGTAGAATTAATTCAATTAATTTTTTAAAAACGAAGAAATTGGGCAGCTTCATTTGTTGTTATAATCGGCGATTAATTTTGTCGTCTTCAGGTTCTCTATGAACGAGAGGGTGAATTCGTGGCGCAATTCAAGTGCACTGTACTAATCATGCCTAATGGATTACTGAAAATTACCGGGTTTCCTCTTGATAGGGATGCGCTAGAAAGCGATATAAAGATCGAGGATCAGTTGGTTAGTTTTTCTAACAAGATTAAATATTCCGGTTGAACTTTTAGTTTGAGGTTTGGAATAAATTTTCAGTTCGTTTCGATTTTAAATAAATGTGGCTAGTATAGCTTTCTAAAAATTGCTAAGAAACATGAAATTTTGAGGAATGAATATAATTCGGAAGGGCAAATATAATTCGTCTATGAATTATAATCTGAAAGAGTATTCTCAAAATGTGTGGCTTCCTTGATCTCAGAAACTTACAAAATTTAATGAAGTCGTTTTTCAGATTACATCTCTTTTAAACTCCTCCTTGAAGCCCAAAAAAGCAAAGAAGAAACCGAAGGGCGATAAAAAGGATGAAGACAGTAGTTCTCAGAAGAATGATGATATTACTGAGAAGAAAGGGCATGTTGATACCCAGAGCATGAGCGTGGGTAAGAAACCTGTGTCTCTTGATGGCGGGGACGCTGTGAAAGTCATACAAGAAAATTAAATGCCGATGATTACAATCAGGAGGTTTGATAAAGGGATTTGAGAATGCTTTTATGATCCGATAACGATTATATCAGATTTGTTAATGCCCTTTGTTGAAATCAAAGAATACGTTGGCCTTTTTGTTATTGTTTGGGTGTTGTTTTTGTTTTTTGAAGAGTTTTTGTTTGGTATGTCTTTGTAATTCTGTGTTATTGAAGGCAACTTGCGAGATGTTGTAAGCTTTAGGATTGATTAGTTATACGCAAGGAACAGCGCAGTGTAACACGCACGTAGATTAAATGGCATAGTTGATTGGTTGGTACTTATCTGGAAGCATGGATATATGACGGTGTATAGTTTAAAGTAGTGACTATATACTTTCCAGTTAGAAATGTGTAGCACTGAAATAGTTCAAAGAATACAAATGTTTCACGGCAGCTGCTATCTTTCTCAACGGTGGAAAGGAGAAAGAAGAGGTGTTAGAGGAGACAAGTAGCATTGAAAATTAGGTTTTATGGTTCTCAAGCGATATATATACATATACATAATGTTTTCACAATATTCAGCATGTTACAACTGATTGATATATTTTAGCACCTGATTGATTTTGTTGTTTTTTTCAGGAACTTTTAAAAGTAAGTCTGGAATTTCGAATTAAGTCGGAATTCCACGAATGAGCTTGGGGTATAATTTTTTCTGTTCTTCAAGTTGCAATGTTATGTTGTTTAAGTTATATCCTATTCAGATATAAGATGGAAATTTGTTCTATGGTTTCTCTGTTTCCTTGCCCATGTGAGAAAATGTTGAAGAATTAAAAGTTTGAGCATGCACATACAATACACGGAAATTTAATCTCGATTATTGGGTCACTGGAAAATTGGTCAGCTCTTGAGTCAGTTGTGCTTCATGGGGTGGTTGATGACTGTTGGGAATGGAGTTTTAAGATTTGCAATAAGAGGATTTGTTTTCATACACTGCTCATAAAAAAGTCGGAATACTCTCTGCGTTGCAGGATAGAAATGATTTCTGGGTCTACCTATCAGTTGGCACTATGTATGATCAAAACGTATCATTATAGTTATCTCCTGAACTATTTTTGATGATGAAACCAACTTTGCCAATTTTTATGCAATTAATCTCATTGAATTGAGTATTTTAACATATCACCATTTTCAACCAATACCAAGCAGTCCATTTCAAAGATTCTCGATATTTAATTTGCCGCATTCTTTCGTCTAAAAAGATCACCTGAAATCATTATATGAAAACGCAAATTTGGGAGTAAGCTCGAATACTATATGTATATTATAACAATATAATAACGGCGAAACATTCATCATTAACCAATCAGAAGGCAGTTCAACCGTCAAAATATTTAAAACGCAATCTCAATCGATTTCTCACTGATTGGTGGCGACGGGATAGTAAGTGGTTACTTTTTGAATCGCGGAGGAGACTTGGTTTTGTATGAGATTTTAATGAACGTGAAAAAACGCTAGAAATATGGATTCATTTAAGCAAAAATTCTTTAAAATATGTACAAAATACTGTAAATTAGAGTTGATGTTTTTCAGAGCAGTTAAGTGAATTAAACAGCAGTAATGGATGACATTATCCAACAGCTTTCCGTATGCTTTTGTCACTAATCCTTGATTAATGATAATTTTAATTATTAGTAAATGATTACTAGTTAAATGGCCATTTTATTATTTGTGGCCTTTCCGCAGCTTATCCTTTCAAATTCTTAAGCATCTATTTGAAGATTTCTTCGTCCAATTCAAAAAGAAGTCAGATTGACTGGTAGGTTAACAGTATAACCACCTAATTTATAATTTGGGAAATAGTTCGAAAAGTCCAAAATGCTGCCTTAATTTTTTCCATAAATTTTCTACAAATTTTCTGAAATATTTAATGTATTTGGTTTTTCTAGCACAATCAGAAGTTGTTTTTAAAGCAATATGATAGGATTAAGAATTTTCATTCTAAGAAAGCAATAAATTCACATTTCATAATGAAAAACCCGTTGAGTGTACGAGTATGTCACTACAAATTATACAACAAAAAAGTTGCCATATTCCTTACTTACTTTAATTTTCTACTCTTAGAATTTAGATTGATTTACCTAATTTTCTACTCTTAGAATTTAGATTGATTTACTTAATTTTCTACTCTTAGAATTTAGATTGATTTACTTAATTTTCTACTCTTAGAATTTAGATTGATTTACTTGCAATCCTATTTCTGCATTAACTTTTGCAGTGACTTGCCTGGATGATATTACAATTATTCACTTTAGGATATCCATGAGGAGATCGTAAATCTTGAGAAACAGCAGAACGACATACTACGCGCAATATATGAAAGCTTAACAGAAATTGAAGAGCTGTGCATTTTGAGCGAAGCTGAAGTTGCTCGCTTCAATGAAATGTTTGAGAAAGTATGTATCGAAAGTGGCGAACGTCTAGAACTTTTTGAGAAATTTACTGAAGAAGAGATAGAGCGTTAGATTCTAATTAATTTTATCATTGTGAAAATTACAAACATATGAAAGTGTTATAAAAATTATCTTCAAGCTTGTTATGACTGTTATTGTTGTGAACCGTTTTTCTCATACGGTTTGATTGTTTGGAATAGAACTCTATTTTGACACGGTCTGGTTGTTTTTTAGTGAAAGTTTAATTAGCTGTTGAGAAGTTTTTGTTCTAGACATTATAAGACAGTTCTCAGAAGTCTCGGTACTAGAATCACTCATTAGGATTTGATTTTGTTTTCCAGTTTGAAAAGGTAGTCATCAAGGTAGATTCAAATAGGTGTGAATATTAGTATTGTCAAAACAAACCAAACTTTATGAACCAAATTTTTTAAACAAACCAAACAAACAACAAACGTTTATGATGATTGTGAATGATGACAGAAATAATAATAGAAGTTGAAAAAATGATCGTACGCTCAAGGAACATTACTTGTATGCTCTTAAAATTCAAAGATTAAATAAGCTAATAATTTCTAAATCACATTTCATTGTTTACAGTAAATGTTAGTAATAATGATTATAAATGAAATTAAATCATTCGTAGTTTTACCTTAAAATCATAATTGAGAAAGTTATAAGGAAATGCAGTTAAATAGTAACTGATGATTGAATTTAAGAACATTCCAAGTGAACTTAATTTTATTTGTATGTAAAATTAAAATTGAAAGATGAAGTTGGATTATTCAAGAAATTGCTTCTAAAGTATTTTTGAAGTTCATACATATGATATGTGCTTGCTGTAATGAGGAAACTGAAGATATCAGTGTTAAGTTTGAGGTACTTTTTCAAGTACTACTATAACATCAAATTATTTTTTGATGATAATAATTATTTTTTGAATTTTTTAAATTGCGTAATTATTTTTTGATGATAATAAGAGGGTTGTTTTTTGCTATGATATGTCAGGTTCGCGTTGCCGTTTATAATCTGTCAAAATTTCTCCGATTCTGTTTACCGATTTGTGGTATGATTATGAGAAGTACTATATCCTTACTGTATGTTGACGTAGGATATAGTTATTGATCCTTCGTTTATCGCAGAATAATACCGTTTACAGAACTTGTAAGACAATACTACAATATAAAGTGGTATGAGTAAACTGCTTTAAGAAGATGAATTGGAAGGAAGAGATTAGTCGAGCGGGGTGATTGATAGCGAATTGTTATCAACTAATTTTACTACACAAATTATTTTTTTGTTAAAAAAATTTTTAAATAATTCGAACAAGTCTTTGTTTGTTTATTAAATAATTACATTTCTATAATTCTTTTTGAAAAAAAAAATGAAAAATATTTTTGATTAAGTGAGATTTATAGTGGAAATTTTGAAAATTTCAACGTTAAATTTAAAAACTTTCTTTTTCCAATACTTTGATTCTAAATTTTTTTCCTTGCTAAAAAATGAGCAATGATTCTGGCCATTTGATGATGAATGATGCACTTCAGGACTGATTGTTTTAAAAAAAAACCAGTTAGGCTTAAGGGCTTTTAAAACTTCACTTTCACTCATAAAACGAAAATTAAAGCTAATAAAAATAAAAGCAACGAGACAGAGCACTATAAAAGTAAATTAAAATAAGAGATTTCCATTTTGTAATACATGTATATCGATACTGCGGTAACGTAACGGAAGTGTAAAATGTGGGTAAACGTTTAAATAAGAAAATAATAACAGGTATGCGGTACGTTAATTTTTTTTTGTTCAATTACTAAATGAGAATTAATTTTTTGCTTATATTTGAATTGTTCATGTTATATGATGTATGTTGTGATTTTTATTTCGTTTACTTCTAACTATGACAATAAATTTCCCCAAAAAAAGTTTTCATTACAAATTTTGAATCTAAAAAAACTGTGTAATTTTTTTTAACAAATTTAAGTATTATGAAATGACTGTGAAATAAGTACTTTAAATAGAAGAGTATATATAGAAGAGCCCCAATGAAATAAGTATCTTTGAACATTGATAACTAAAATTGTGGAAAATGGATGACTTCGTTTTATTTAATTCAAAAATATTTTATGATAAATTTGCTACGAAGTTATCCTTTTTTCAAAAGTATTAAACTATGCTGCTGTAAAATATAACGCTAAAAAAACCGAAAAAAGATTTAAAAGAATTAATTTTCTGAATTTTATTTCTTAAATTTTTCTGAATTTTATTTCTGAATTTAATTTTATTTTCTGAATTTTATTTCTAAAATTTCTTAAAGAATTTTTAGTTTTATTCAAAGAGCTAAAAACGAAAGTGTTAGATGTTAAAAATGAAGTAAAAGGCTTAATTAAATCGTGATAGGAATGAAAAACTAATTAAATCGGCAAAAGTGTTTGAGGATGATAATTTTAGTTTTGTAAATTTTGTTTAAAAATATTTCAATTATTCATAGTTAGTCCTTAAGCAATTTTTTCAGTTTATCTCCTTTTTTTTTCTTTTTAATTTGTGAGTTTTCATTTTCGATTTCATTCCTATCATACTGTTTTCCATCCTTCTCCGACCAATCAATAATAAATGCAAAATTTTAAAAAGTTTTTGTCACTAAACATTACTTCATAATTTTTAATACATTAAAATGAAATAAATTAGGAGTAAAATTAGAAAGGACAAGAAAAAAAATAAAGAAAATTATATAAAATGAATATATTTTGTAATTTAAATAATGCAAAATTTTAACACGCTCATTGCTCTCATCAATTACATGAATTTTCCATTTTCCACTTTTCTCTTTCATCCTGTCAGTTAGTAAAATTTTTCATACCATGCATATTTGCCATCGTTTTGTATTTAATTTAATATTTAATTAAATTTGTAAAGATCTTATATATTAACTTATTAATATATGCAAAATTCAGTAATCGCTATTTTTTTTTTGTTGTTTCTTGAAATGAACAGTTTTAGTAATCGCTAGTTTTTAAATTAACTTTCAATTGCTGTTTTTATTAATTTCATCATAGATCGTCTCAAATTAAACTAAATATTAAAAAAACAAAATATGAAATAATTTAAAAAGAGTACTAAATAAAAATAGAAAAAAGCGAATGCAATATACGTGTGCTATACGTGCCATACGAGGCAAACATGTCGTTTCAGCTTTAATATTTTCAAATATAAAATAATATAAAAAGAAATTACCGTAACTTTGTGCAAAATATAAAAAGTGACATTTCAATTATTATTTACTGTTATCATTGCTTATTCAAATAATAATTTGAAAATTTTGAAGTAAGTTTGATTTTTTTTTTGAGAAAAAAAAAGACCGCAAAAATTTCTTCTTCAAAAATGCATAAAAAGGTACTAATGAATTATATTAATGTATTAATGAGTATTAATTATATTAATTAATTAATTAATTATATGATTGATATTAATGAGTCATTTTGAGCAATTAACGTTAGTAACTTTACCACATCTCACCTTCAACAATATTGTCAAATTTCAGCAGTTAGAGAAGAAAACATTTTTTTTTTCTTTTTCAAAAAATCATATTTTCCTTCCTCGTCCTCTTTCCTCATTTCTTCTCAATCATTTTGGTCTTAGTATTACTGCGCATATTTCTTCCTTCTCATTTTTTTGTTGCAAATTAGAAAAAAAAAAACGAAAAATGATTTTCAAAGTTCAAAAAAAAAAAACTGGAAAACAGAGATTTTATTTTTTAAAAAAATTTTTTTTTCCCCATATATTACCAATTTGATGTAATTGAATTTTTACAATTTGTTCATTTTCTTTTCTGCTTACACTTATTTATTATTTACACTTATTTGGCTTCATTTTTTTTTCACTGTTTCAATTGAAATTTAAAAGATTTTAAATCGATTTTGAAATTTATAATAAATAACTTTCAATATGAATATGCTTTTTGGAATACAATGCACTTCACACATCTTTTTTTTGCATAATAAGGTATTATTGATTGATTCAAAAAAAAAATTCTTAGTAATTCTAGAATTATACATTTGTCAGATAACTAAAAAATTTTTTGGTCTTAAAATTATGCAATAATTTTAAAAATGCGTTTAACAAATTTAAGAGTATTGCTTTTTTTTGAACAAAAAAGAATAGTGAATTTTTCATATTACTTTTACAGTTCAATGTTGCAGTTTAATTACAAAATCTTTTTCTTACAGAATTAATATTAATTGAAAAATTATTTAATCTATTAAATATGATTGATAAGTGAAGTAGGATAATTAATTGATTCTGCATTATCATACTGCTCATTTCATTTAGTAATGGATTTCTTTTTTTGTAAACACTTAAACGATTAATTTTAATTCTAAAATTGAAGTACAAATTCGATTAGATTGCAACGATCAGTAGAAGGGAACGAAGAAGCAGCAAAAAGCTGAATACTTTGAACGATCTCTAAAAATAACATAATGGTGACGGTTACCATAATAAATTAATATAGTAAGTTTTGTTTTACCTTTATTTTCTCATATTAAATTGTAAATTAGACTTTTTTGTAAATCTTAAATTATATAAATTAAAAAGTACGTTTTAGGAAAAGTAAGAAGAAGAATGCCTCATATTAACTATTTCTTGTAAATATGTATTTGGGAGAGAGAGAGAGAGAGAAAGGGAAATAAGGAGTAAGATTGTAAAAAATAGTGTTAAAATTGTTTTGAAAATAATGGAAAAATTTATTTCATGTCGTTTGTCAACTATAATGTTAATCCTCCAAACAAAAAAAGCTAAAAAGAATAAGCCAACGATAACTCAGAATATTCCTTGTTGAATGAAAGTTAGAATTAAACTGACCTGAAATGGTCGAAGTTTAACTTTTTATAAGTTAACTTGTAAAAACTTTTTATAAGTTCTTTTTATAAGCAATAATATCAGTTGTGCCAATTGTTGTAATAAAATTAGTGGGCGCTAGAACAATAGTAGCATTATTATCTGTTGCTATTACTACTACTGTATTGTCGTTGTTATTGCTTTGCTATTGTTATTATAATTATTATTGCATTATTATATTACAGTTATTATTATTATTATTGTTATTTTTATTATTCTTATTATTTTATTATTGTTATTGTTATTATTACTATTATTATCATTATTATTATTATTTTATTATTATTATAATTATAATTATAATTATTATTATTAATATTATTGCTAAAGATATGAATGGGTGATATATTTGCGAGCAAGTAAGAATATTTTGCAAGCTATTAAAGAACGATGCTAAAAAAATTGCATTAAAAAAAAATTTTTTGAACATTTCCTTTTAGCTCTTTTCGTCCGAAATAAAAAGTTGTATTTTTGCGATGAAATAATCAAATCGCATTTGCTGATTTTCAATTTGTGTGGTAAGCATTATGCATCAAATTACTACAGTAATTTCAAACTACGATGTTTATCATTTATTTTTGTTATATTATCAAATAATTTAATTTACCTTAGAAATTATGGATGTATTTGAAATAGAAAAAAAAAATTATGGAAATGAGAGGAAAATGAATAAATTTTGAAAAAAATAAAATTTGTGTTAATATTTTATTTTTATTTAGAGATTGGATAAAATGGAGCTTTTTTTTAAAAATTAAAGTACTAGTTAAATTTAAATGAGGAAAAGGATAAAATAATCGAATTAAGTAACACTTTTTAAATTTTAAAAAATAAAAGAAAATTTAGTGATTTTTTTCATTTGGAATTTATTCAGGCATATTAGGTGGGCATTGATTTATTGCTTTGCTATTTGCTTGAAAACTTTCTATAATTCAGAAATGAAATTTTGTTCGTTGGCACTTAGCTTTCGTGTTTTTCGCATTCGTCATCCATCACAACAACGTCTAAAGTCATCCGAACAGAATGTAAGTTTGTTGCAATTGTTGTTGTTATTTCTCTCTCTCTTTTTTTTTTATAAATTTTTTCTTTTGTTAAAATTTTTTGAAATATTAACGATTATTTCGCAATTAATCGTTTGCTAATATTTGTGACCGTAAATTATTGGAATGACTTTTTTAAAAAAAAAAAAAGAAAGGCATAGCTAAATGTGTGAAATATTTTGTAAGAGAGGGTGAAGAGGGAAATCGAAAAGAAAAGAGCGGTGTAACAACAAAATGATTGAACTTGTAATTTTAACTTTTACAGTATTTTAATTTAATTCATCAATGTATTAAATTTTTATTTAGTTCAAGCTTGTCATATTCTTTTCTTATTTTTTTAATTATTATAGAGAAATTTTTTTGCTTTTTATTTACATTTTAGTACGTACAGTTTTGCAACGATAAAGTACTAGTGATTACTTATCACTATCACTGCTCCCAATTACTTATCATTATTTCCATCCATCTTTAGCAACAAGTAACCTTGTTGAGGTCCATTCATTTTCTCTCTTCTCCTTTATTTCTTTCTTTCCTTTTTTTGAAACACAACAAAACCCTTCCTTCTTTCTTAAAATCATTTCTATGAAACTATTTCTTCATCACTTTTTTCTAGACTTTTCATTTCATCCTCTTGATGACCTATTTACTTTTCACTTAAAATAATACACGCCTATGAAACTTCAAATATTATCCTTTTTGATCAGGTAAAATTTCAAAAATAATTATTTTGATACTGCTATTATAAAAGTATTTTGTAATTTTCGTTATTTTCAGCAATTTAAATAGTTCAATTCTACTTTTCCATATATTTTTTTAAAATTACAAAAAGAATGAAAATACATAAATATCATGTGCACAACAGTAATATCAATGAAAAAAATAAAAATCTCTAAAACAAGTTTTTTTTTAAAAATAAAATTTCAAAAATCCCTATTTGTACTCTTTGCCACAAATTTTCTTACCCCTCTTATATTTATTTAATGTCAGAAAATTACTATTATTACTATTATAATTATCATCATCATTTCCAATATCTATTATTGTTCTATTATCATCATTTCCAATATCTATTATCATCATTTCCAATATCTATTATCACCATTTCCAATATCTATTGTCATCATTTCCAATGATAATAAAAAAAATATCTAAAAAAAATATCTATTATCAAAAAAATTAATCAAATAATTGAAAAAAAAAGTACGGATGAAATGCATACAACAGGCAAAATAACTGTTTTGAAATGTTGTATTTTTTAAATTTCTTTTTGAAATGTCGTATTTTCTTTTTGCAAATCAATTTTATACACTTTGCCCGATAGCGTTAATATTTTTTATGAAACATAAAAATAAAGAAGCAAAAAGGAAATACAGTATTTCAATTACTGTTATCACCCTCTTCTATCAATTTTATCCCATCATTATAGGAAGTAAGAAATAAGGAAAAAATAATTTTTGAAATGTAACATTTTCAGGTTGAGAGATAATTTGCACTGAAAAATGAATGTTTCAAAAAAAAATAAATGGAAAAAAAAAGGATAGCCTCCTTCTTTTTTACTTTTCCTACCTCTTTTTTTTGTGTTTTTTTTCTTCCTTTTTGATTGATAATAAATGTTCGATTGTTGATATTACAAGTCATTAATTCGTAAAAATGAGGAAAAATAAATAATTAAATCAAATAAATGTAAAATTAGAAAAGAATTGTTAGGTATAGGAAATAGCAGTAACATGTGCAATTCAATTTATTTGATATTTTAATTTTTAAAACATTTTAAAAATTCTTTACTGAGACAAACAAAAAGAGCTAAAATTTTTTTCTTTAACAAAAAGAAAATAAAATGACAAATAATATAGTTGAATTCTGATTTCCATTTTCTTCAGTTTTTTTTTTAAAAAAAAATGATTCTTTTTTGTTTTGTTTTTTCACTCGTTTTTGTCACATGAAGAATAATTTTTAAGTATTTCTAAAATTAAAAAATTTTTCTTTTCGCAAATTTTAAAATTTTGAAGATTTGATAATATTAGATTGAAATTAATAATATAATGTGTACGTATATTCTCATTGGAATTTTTTTCATTTAATTGTTATTTTTTTTGATAAAATTTTGTAGTATAAAAATTAAATTATCAAATTTTAATTTTTTTGCAATATAAAAATTAATTTATTAATTCCTAATTTTCACATTGCATATTTATTTATTTTATTTGTCAAATTAAATTTTTAATGGAAAAATTATGCTTAAGCCATAAATTTATGCGTCCATTTCTAAGGCACACATAATTTGTTGACTTTTTTCCTTTTTTTTTTTAATTTCGGTAGACAAAATAAAAATTTTTTTTCACAAAAATTTTTATCAATATGATGTAGAAGAAAATGTCAACACCTTTTCCTATGCACACAGTTATTACTAGCAATCAATCATTTTAATGAATTTTGAAGAGAAAAAAAAATGTCAAATGAGTGCACAATAAAAAAAAAAGGTGAAGATAGAAATGATAAGAGAAGATGATAATATCATCAAATGATAGTCAAAACTTTGTTTCGTTTTGTTTTTTTAGAAAAAAAAATAAATATATATAAATATTACAATCTTAAAAATTGTAAAATTTTTACTTCCTAAGACTTTTTCAAATAAAAATAAAAAATTGTTAGATTTATGTAAAGTTTTTCTATAACATTTCCAGCTATATACTACGTGTTAGTATTGATGTACACGTATAATATGCATAAAGTATTGTGATTTTATTGTTATGTGTAATTTTTTTTTAAACTGTACATTGTACAATTTATTTGTCCAACAAAAAAGTTTTATTGAGAAGTGTAATGAAATAAATGATAAGTGTGCGTGCATGCGTGCGTGCGTGCATGAGTGCATGTGTGCGTGTGTGCATGTGTAACATTTACTTCTTCATCTTCAAATTTTGTGACATCGCTAATTTTTCTCGGCTTTTTTCTTTTATTCTGTCTTTTCTTCAATTTATATTTATTTTGTTGCGAAGTTATTGAGGAAAAAAATTTTTGTAAAAAAATGCTCAAATTCTTTCGTTTTAAACTTTTTGTTAGATTTAAGAAAAGAAACTAGTCGTTAATTTCCTTGTTTTTCGACATATATGGGCATGCAAACGTATACGTGTTTGCATACACGAACGTACGTACGCGTATGCTTTGCGTTCATATATATATATATATATATATATATATATATATATATATATATATATTTCTAATGATTTCTAAACTATTATTTTCATTGTCTTCTACAATAATTAATCATTAATACTTTTCAATAATTAACATTCTTGTAAAAAATAATATTAGTCCCCTAAAATGTATCATTGCTATCAAAGTTAGAGCATTTAAAGAATTAATTAAAATAATTTCCATTCTCTGATAATTTATATCATTTACTTACTTTATAATCTATCCTATCAGTAGTTGATAAATGTTATAAGTTCCCCCTTATTTTATATTTGAAGACGGCAAAAATTTTATTCGTCAGAAATAATCGAAAAATATTTTTATAAGAATTGAATTTAAATTGAATTTTCTTCGAGAATTTGAATTATTTAGTTTGAAAAAAAATTTTTTTCAAGGAGAGAAAGGAAATAAATTACTTTCTTGCATTCGTTTTGCCTAATACACATACGTGTGAGAAAGAATTTTGAACTGAAAGGAAAAATTAAGAAAAAAAAATTGCCGTTGAATTGATTTTGAAACAAATGAATAATTGGTAGAAATGATAAAAAGAATTAATCAGCAATTAATCAGTAATGGTTAGTTAAAAAATTGACAAAACTGAATTAAAATTCAACTTAATTACGAAATTTAAATGGATAAAAATTCCTGTAACAATATTACAGCATATACTTTAATTATTGATGTACAAGCGAACAACTTTTTCAATCATTAACATCGGAGAATGTAACAGACAACATGAACAAAATGGTAGGAAAAGAAACGATAAGTTAGAAAATAAAAAAGTTTATAAAAAGTTTTTAAATTAAATTAAAATCCTTTAATTATCTAAACGTATTGTCCTCTCTTTTTATTCTGCTCCATTTGAAATATGACAATTTAATTGAAAATAAGGAAAAAAAAATTTATTTGTGAGATTTAAAAGATTGGAATAAAATCTTTTCAAAATAAAAACAGGTTTCAGGACCGTTCCTTGTTCTCACTTATACGACATGTTTTATATACATACATATATGTCTGTACATGTGTCTGTCTGTGTGTGTGTGTGTGTGTACATATTTCTGTGTGAACGAATCTGTATACCTGTTACCTTTCCGATAAATACACAGAAGTATATACGTACATACATTTCAAACTTCTTGTATACACAATCTTTTTTTCTTCTTTAATTTTATTAAATTATTGCTTAAATTAACTGCTAATTTAAAAATGTTGTTTTTTTAGAAAAAAAAACGAAAAATATACCTAAAAATTTTCTTCTTTCTTTTTTTCTTTTCCTATCATATTTTGTCATTCACAATTCATACCTTTCCATATTAGCACGAAAAAAATTTTTTTTTCTTTTCTACTTTTCTTCTTGTTCTTTTTTTTTCGTTAAATAATTGTTTACAAAAAAAAGAAAGAAAGAAAAAAATAATAAAATCATTTTTTTCACTTTTTTGAAATTTTCTGTTGAAATATTTCTTTGAGGAATTTCAAAGAAAAAGAAGCATTGAAAAATTCAGCGGTCAATCGTCAAATTACAAAATGCTTCATCGACTTGCTTTTTCCTTTCCTTTTTTCTTTTTTCAAACGAAATTCACATTTATGCGATATTAACAAAATGTGTGCGTGTATGTTTCAATCAATTTGCCTTGAGGTAAGGTGAGAGGAGAGGGAAGGAAGAGGTGCAGTAGAGGAAGAAAATGTATTAGTCCTATTATTGTTTGCTAATTTATTGCTCAATTCCATTACAAAAAAAGAGGTAAAAAAAAATATATGTTTTAATTTATTTTTATTCCGAGATATTTTTCTCTCTCTCCCTCTCTCTCTCTCTCTCATTCTTTCCTTTCTTTTTGTTTGTTTCATTAATTTAGCATTTTATCAAAGATATTTCATTGGTACCTAATGATATTGCATTAGCCGATCATTGATTAGGTTCTTTTCTTTCAATTTTTATAAAACTAACAGAATAATTCACTGTTTACTACTCTTTTTTTGTTTTATATTTTGAAATTAATTTTTCCTCATTTACATTCAACCGTATTTGTTCTTTTATAATTCATATTAACCTTAACTCATTTAGATTAATATCCAAGTAGAATTGTTGTTATATTTTCTCTCAGATAATTTTGACAAAAAAAATAGTGCTGCAACGCTTCTTTAAACTGTACCATCCATATTTCGGTCTGTTATTGTTATTATTATTATTTACTACTTATTGTTATTAGTATTTATTATTATTATTATTATTATTATTATCATTATTATTAATTATTATTATTATTATTATTAATTATTATTATTATTATTATTTATTATTTATTATTATTATTATTATTATTATTATTATTATTATTATTATTATTATTATTATTATTATTATTATTATTATTATTA
>JABVXW010000537.1:0-29203 GCA_013365375.1 Litomosoides brasiliensis | reverse complement strand
TTATTATTATTATTATTATTATTATTATTATTATTATTATTATTATTATTATTATTATTATTATTATTATTATTATTATTATTATTAATTATTATTATTATAATTTTATCACTATTATTATCAGTATATTATAAAACACAGAAACACTCGCAACAGGAAATCATTGAAAAGTTATAAGTGTGAAAATAGTGAGAGGTTATCAAAACTGAACCATTTGGAGATGAGATTTTTTTCGCCCTGTTCACCTTCTTTGATTTTCCACTTTCATTAATAACTGTTCCATCTGAAAATTTTCTGATTCATACAGTTCGTTTTCCGTTTCCATAAATCTATGTCTCTTTCTTTTTCTCACAAAAAGTGCATTTCCCTTTACAGTGGGGCATGTGCAGCAACGAGTTGACATCATTCATCTGTATAGTATTGAAAGAAATATCGCAGTCACTTGTTTCCTTCCTGGACATGTCGTCAGAAGGCTAGTCGTTCGGGCTGATCTTTCCCATATTTCATACTAAAATTTTATCTTGCAAGTTTTGCTTGATAGCATATGAATGCCATCTGTGCAGTGAACTAAATCTATATCAGTCATTTCTACGTAGCTATCATGATAATAGAGAATATTGTCGCAGGATTGCTCCGCACAAAAAAATGCTTATTGTCAAGGCGGTGACAACTCTTGTTCCGGTTGATTTCATATGTACTTCGGTATCCGGTTCTAGCGCAAGTAGTGGCTATATATTGGTATGACCGGCGAAGCACAGTGTAAAAGTGTTCCTTCGCCACAAGAGCTGGTGTATATTTCTTATACTGTATCGCCCTTCTCGGTGTCATCTTATTTCGTTTTAAGCGCTCTTTTAACAAAATTAAAATTACAAATAATCAGTAGCAGATTGCTGCAATGTGTTACTGCTGCGTGCCTTTATCTGATTGATAAAGTCTCGACCAGTGTCATCAAAACAACACATTTTGTGACCATCGTCCATCCTTTTTGTCATTGCTAGTCACTAGGAAGTTATCATTTCACCCTTCTCATCTTTTCTTCCGCTCCTCCCAACAAAAGTACTATAATAAAGACATTGAAACCGGAAGTTTATTATACTTATTTAACGCACTCCTGCTATTGCTACCATTATTGCATAGAATACTAGGCTAATTTGTTGTTACTCATTTCATTCATGCCACTTACTACGATCCAGGAGACTTCAGAATCAACTTGAATTTCTCCAGACAGTGAAACTATAGACGAGTGTAATTTGCTGAGGAAATAACATGCAGCGCGACAATGTTCTGAAATATAAATTTCACTCTTCGAATTTCCTTTGCAGGCCGTTGGACAACATCAGATGGCTTCTACAAGTAGTTCACCCTCATCGAGTGGCTATGGGACATTGTCAAAGAACAATACTGTCAGGAATATGCAAAAGCAACAGAATTCTGTGTTCGGCAGTTCAACAATGGTTCCGTTTTCATTTTTGTCTTGTCGTCTTGAGCACACGACAATTTCTCTCTCACTTCAGGCACATTCACTACCACTAACTGACAGACAAATGCCTCTCTCCCTTGCGAATCTCATTTGTAGACGAAGTTAGCTGATGAGTTTTATCAGATACTGAAAAGTGTCTGTTATCTGAATTGACCCGTGAATAAGCTGGTCACGCTACGGTCATGCCTGCAGGCGCTGGGAAGGGAAGCGCTAATGTCGAAACTGTTGAAAGTCATTCGTTGTCGATGCCAAAGTAGAGAAGCGATCCACTGAGGGAAATGGTGATGCAATCTCATCAAAAGGATTAAATTTAGCAACTCTTCACTGCGAATTGTGTGGACGAACACTGACAGTCGGCTAAAATTTAGCTTACATTGACTAAAGCATTAAGTAAATGGGGCTGTTAACAAGTTATTGTTTGTCATTTGCTATGCTTATGGTTTTTGCTGAATTCAGCTGTTGTTAGTAAGACTGAACTCCTCTTTTGTGTATTGAATTGTCCAGGTGTCACACATGAGAACTGATATTTCGGATGCATTCTTCATAAATTCCATTTACTCCAACCATTTATTAGGGCTTCAACGTCGGCTATTTTTTTCTGATCGCTTGAACACTCAAGAGAAATGATATGCGGGAAGTGGCTGAGAACTATTGATAGAGAAAAAGTTCATGTTTCATGTGAAGGTATTGCGAATCCCACGGAAACATTTGCTGAAATAGAATGGAAAGGTGGTGTTGATGTAGGAGTAACCGTGGATATGTATGCGCACACGCTACCTACATAATCTTTAATTAGTATTAAAAATACGTTCGATAGGATATGATTTATCATTTTGTATGGCAGCAATTTGAGTTTGGACGAAATATTAAGGCACAGTTTTCTGAAGAGGCAAGGGGGACGAACAGATCTCAACATCACGCAATGAAGTTGCTAACCTGCTTCTCTCAATAATACTTCTTTTAACTATATCTCTTCCACCCTTTTTCATTTTTTACCTTAAAAATAATTCAGTGGAAAAAGAGGAAGTTTGCATCTTTTCCGCATCTCCTCAATTTCCTTCCCTTTTTTAAATAACGCACATTGCAGGTTCTCCTAACTGCACTTCCTTCACTGCTGCCAGCATTACTTGGTGCACATAGATTACTTCCCACATTTGTTCCTCAATTTCTTATTTTCAAGCTTACTTTATAGCAGAGAATCACAGGTAGTCCAGTGATCAGCATGTCACCACTCTTCTTTCCTCAAAAAGGTGAGAACAAACACACAGTAATATCTTCTCTCGACTCCTCCTGAGCTCCCGGTTCAAATATTCCGGCAATCTTCAACACAACTCATCCTACATTGAGGAGTGCTAGAGACATTTTTGTTAGAAGCGGATCGGACAGACACCAATAAATCGCTCCAACCAAATCTCCATACAGTAGTTTCATTTATATTTCATCGACTTCAACATGCAATATACAGCTACCGGTCACAACCGGTTCTCTTGTCAGCCCAATACTGCGGCGATTCATTTTTCGTCTCATCCAATAGGTAGTTAGTTGGATATTCGTTGGCGGCACAACGCTCGTGAACTGCTTTGCGGCCCATTCGATGTTATAAGACTACCAGATGCACTAATGGCCCTTTCTATTGCAATGATTCATTAATTAGTTGGCGATACCCACATCTTTAAACATCATTTATTGACTGAATTGTTAGTAATAAAACCATCGTGAGTTCATCGACTTCACAATGCACTTTAATGTAAAATGTTCCGGCTTATTCTGATTTAAAAGACGCGAAAATAGCTCTTCCCTCTTTGCTGCTTTCAAAACAGATATTTTTTGTCAAATAAAACCACTGCATAACTTACCTCTAGTCCTAATTCTATTAAAATTTTCTTAATTTCTACGTAAAACTCCACAATCAAGTTTTACTATGAAAGGCGAACTGATGACTCTATGTAGTGCATTGTAGTAGAAAGTCATCTCTTAAACAAATAAGCATGTAATATTCACTTCCCATCCCATCATCAGTCGTCGTACGTACAGGAATGAGGACTGCATCAAGTTGCTCATTTCCAATTTTGGCTTTTTCAATTATTATTTGCATATTGTTACTGTAATCATGAAATAGATGAGCAAGGATGACTACGAAAGAGATCGTATACGTTGGCAACAGAAACTGGATGATGCATCAAAACGCCTAGCTGATGCCGAAATTATCAATTCGGGAATGAATCAAATCAAAGCTGAATTGGTCAGCTTTATTTTAGCTATTTTCCGATTTTCACGATGTATTCATATTTTCATTTCTTTTTCACCGAATATTATTACAGATTATTATTTATTGCAATTGGCCATTGCACCTTGGATATTCCCAGTTGTTTTAGCTGGTGAATTAGTAATGAATTCAGTTATAGAACAAAAAAATTGTTGAAATGGAGCGAATCCAACGACCACTGATCGAACAAAATCGTCGTTTAACTGAGCGAAATCGTATACTTCAAAATGAAATGAAGAACTGCGAACAGAAGTTGTGTCACTCGCAAGATGATTTTCTAACGTTGGTTAGTTTTCATCAGCAGTGAGTGCGCATACTCCAAGTATTGTTACTCATCTCCGTTGTTCCATGAAATTCTAAACTGAATTTCAGAAGGATGACTACGAAAGATTGATGAAAGACAATCAGAATCTGAAGGAAAGAAGGGCATTTCCTGAAAAACTGGAAGAATTAGATAGGTATAGAAATCAAGTACTGGAGTATTCCAAGTGTATTACTGCACTAAGGCAAGCAGGTTTGGTAAGTCTTTTCGCGTCAGAAACACTTTCCGCCATTTCCTACTGACTTATATATGTTATGCACACACATACATACACACACACACACACATTGTATACAAATATATAAAGTGAGTGGCAAAAATCAGTCAAGTGATATGTTGCAGCATGATTAGTTGTAAATTCTGATCATGGAAGATAGTGATGGTACTGGGCAGTCTCTTCAACTCTTCCTCTTTTGCAAACTTCAGGAGAAGGATCGGCGCTATGATTTGTTAGTTCAAAAATTCAAAAGACTGAGAAAATGCATATCTTCTCGAAAAAATGGCGACGCTGAGGAGGATAGGCAATCTTCGTTTGGTGGATCTGACTGTTCTGCTGAAAGTTCCATATCGCTAAATACTATTACAGAAGACTTGAACGAAGTACTCAATCTTGAAAATATATTTTTTTTTAACCTTGCAAAAAATAAACCGTTCCTGTATTGTTGTTATTTTAAAAATAACTGTTTCATATCATTCAAATCGGTTTGAAATCAACGACGATATTAAAAGCGTCACAGAGGTATTCCTTAATGTCAAAGGCAGTCAAGAGGGAAGACACATGGAAATACTGGCACAATTTCAATTTAAATTTAATATTCTTCATCTTAAATTGCAGGCACTGGACAAAGATATTGAAAACGGTTATCAACAGATCGCTCGCGAAGGTGAACAGCTTCGACGAACGTTATCAGTATTGAAAACGGGTGAATATGGGCTCGAAGATGACCAGCTTCTGCGGCATCAGCTAATTTGCGCCCAAACAACAATTGCCCAACAACAGGTTGTCATCGAGCAGCAACAATTACAAGTAAACGATAAAAATAATTTACTGCAGCTAATTAAAACGTGATCTTTTGCGGAAACTGCATATTAATCGAATGATCTTTTATAACTTAGCTCTTTCTTCATTGTGGACACCAATTTATACAAGCTGATAGAGTTTCATTTTACTTTGACGGTGAGAAATCAGCTAAATTCAAAAAATTGATGCCATGAAAGTACTGTTATTCTTGTTGTCATTCGCTTCTTAGTAACTCTTTTTTTTGATAAAAATTTGGTAAGAGTGAAATGAAGTAAAATGACAACTGCAATTATTCTGACATAATGGTCTGATGATTTTGCTTTTTGTGGTTCGCTGTTAGGTCCCTATTTTTCCGATGTACTGCTGACAGAAAGTTTTGAATCAAACATCTTAATCGCAACGTTGCTCGTGAATGATCTATGTGTGAAGATATTGTAGAAGCTTATGGATCATGACTCTAAAAATTTACTTAAAATAAGACCTAATTCATCTAACATTATTTAGGAGGTCATCGTAAACCTGTTTTTTAATGCTAAACCACATAACTCATAGGACGAGATATTGAAGATACTATATGGACAGAATTCACCTGTAAGTGATTATTTAGTCGGAAAATACAATGGAATTATTGGACAGTATCGCTAGACTGCAAGATCAGATCATGGACCAGCGCTCTAAAATGGAAGGCATGGAAGCAGAATTAATCGAAACTAAGGAAATGAACGAATTATTGGAATTTCAGATTCTAGAAAATAAAGAAAACATGAAGCATGAATTTGAGGTATGAGTTTATATTTTTCGAAACCGACGTTTTATAGAACATTTACATATACACTGATAGTCAGCATCATGATGCTTTTCCAGATCGTTGTTTAGAGTGGTCCAATCTAGCCAGCATCAGTAGATATATCAGTGAGCAACTAATCTTATCTGAAGATTTAAGAAGTTGAGATTCTAGAGTTTTTACCGCTCTTGTAGTTAAAATTAGCTATTGCAAAGGCCGAATATTTGCAGCCAGTGATATCTAACAACCAGTAGCATGCAATTTTTACATTATTCAGAAATGCATAATCATTTGAGATTTTAAAAGCGGAAATCATAAATTTTTAATCTTTCATTTACCCTTTTCTCAGCTCTCACTCGAGCGACGACAACGACCATCCCATTATGACAGTTTCGTTTAGACGATGGGTTTTTTATTTTGATTGTGCATAATGGATTAACCTGAATATGTCGCGTTTATTACTGCTTTTAAAATAAAAGCAAGACAGATGTAAGTTCAGCTGAGGAGATCCTATACTGAGCTTTATTTAGCAACGACAAACACTGAAAGAGTCGGCAAGCAAGAGTACGATGACTGATTCGTGGATCAGTGAGGAAGATGAGTGCACGTTTCTTAGTCAAATGCCACCTTTACTAGTAAGATTTACAGAAAAATTGATTTGAAATGGCAAGAAGGTATCTATTTGTTTAGCAGTGCAACGTTTTTGTCCTTTTTTTGCAGGATTTTGCAGAAGATTGCAACCGGAAATGTGAATTGATCAATCTGCGTCGATCATCATCATTAAATACGAAACAGAGGGAACTCGTGCAACAAATACTTACCTACATTGAACATTTGGAGGAAGTAGGTTTGCTCAAATTTTATTCTTGATATTCCTTTCAAGTTACTTCACTTCCTTTGGTGAATCAAGCGCAACAATTTGTTTCATTTTCGTGACTTAACACTCTTCTCAAAAATTAAAATTCCGTTCTAGCAACTGTTGCATCTGAAAATAGACACGGAGCAGAAAATGTGTCAGTTCATGCAGAAAGAAACTGAGAGCGCAACAAAAATACAAGACCTTGAAGAACAAGTCGAGCAGTCATCCTCGAAACAGAAAAAGAAGGATGTTAGTTCTTTTTTATTGAGAAGAGACGAGAATCCTCCATGAATTCAGCACTTATGAATCATTAATGAGGATGAAAGAAAATTCGCCACTGCTAATGTGATTAGAAAAGCATCCTTCAACATTTCACTTTTCAAAAAATTCTCTTTTGTTTAATCGATCCTGTTAGCTAGACTAAGCGAGAGACTGTTACCGGACGGGAAAGAGCAGCAAGAAAGCGGTTCTAAATTGTGGTGTTGTTTTTAGGATATGCAAACTGAAGTAGAAGCGTTGCGCAAGAGAGAACATGACCTCGCTTCAGAGAAGCAAATGGTTTGATATATGATTCATTAAGATAATATAAGCCAAATTTACGATTGATTAGAGCTCCACTGAACTGCACAAAAAGAAAGTACTTTTCTAATTTTACCTGTCCAGTCTGTCAATGTAATAATAGGATATATAATAATATAAATTATACAATGTATAATATAATGTAATAAAAAAAACAGTGTTCAGCTGAATGGTGAAGTGAACCGTATGTCCAAGGAAATGGGTAAGTTACGGTACCTTTTGCAGCAGAAGGAAGAGCAGCTAATTCTGCAAGGCGACAAATGTTCTGAACAAGAAAGGTAGGCCAGTGCATGATATTTGCATAGTGGGTAATCTGAAAGGGATAACTACACTTTTATTTACCTCTTTCGCTTTAGCCGGATCGCTAAGCTGGAAACTGAGATGCAGTGTTGTATGGATGAGAATAGTGAGTTATGCTGTCAGTTACGAAAGTGCACAGTATCCTTACAGCAGTTCCAGGTAGACAAATTTTATCCACAGTTGTTGAGCAGCACTTGTATCACAGGTAGTTCGTTTCTTTAGTTGCTGTCCCTGAGAAATGGAAAATATAAATATTGAACAAACTTTAAGGAAACTATGGCGAAGAAGGAAGAAGAAATGAAATTGTTAGAAAAGGAAAACGCTAGGTTACAGGTGAAGCATGATACTGCTCTGGATGAAATACAGCGGTTGAAGGATAACCTAAGGTCTGAAGTAAAGTAAGTTAAGCTTATCCTTATATTTTGTGCAACCGTAAAGCTAGCTTGCTTTCTAACTGATATGGCTGAAAGGCTACCCGCACTATCAGTTGGTAGTGGTCAGTCGAATTTTCTACAGAAACTTGTAATATATATCAGTAACGGTCTTGGTTATCGAAAATTCCTCCATTTTGGGGCACCATCTTTTAATAATTCATGAGGAAAAAAACACTCAAACTGAAAGGCTCTCGATTGCAGAACAGACCTGGAACGACGTTTTGAAGAATATCGCTGTCGTCTTTCGTGCTCTTTGAAAACGGTGCACGAGTACGAAGACGAAATTTCAAAGCTAAGAACTCATGTGGCAGAATTGGAATCAAAAAGCCAAGAACGAAATGTTGATGACATAATGATGGAATTAGAGCAAATTCGTGAGTACAGCGAACAACTTCAGGAACAGTTTGCTGCTCAAGTAGGCATCATTGAGACGCTGAAGCGAAAGATTGTGCAGGTAGAATCCATTTTTATCACTGCTGGAATTAAATCCCTATTCCCATATAGAGACTGGTTTGGTGTTTTAAGAAGTAAACTGTATGAATTGATTTCACTAAATATGATGATCCTCCATCCCTTGTAGTATCACTTTCTTAGTTGATTTATTCGCCACTTCCATCTTTCATGAAATTCAACTGTTTCAAATTAAATTATCAACATCTTTGTTGGCCTTGCTTTATAACATTACCTCCATCAAGATAAAACTTGATGGAAATGCAAAACCTGTACTACTGGATACTATTACGATTTTGAAGATTGTACAAATACGTTTTGCATTACTGCCACTCGTCGACAAGGGAAATTGCTGGCTGTTCATGAATTTAGACATCTTATTTTGATCCATTTCAGCAAAAAGCGCTAACTGACTTTTTGTGGAGCATGACAGAAAGTGATGAATTGAGCTTCGCAAAAGCGGAAGACAAACTAACTAGATTCAAGTCATTACAACAGGATGAAGCGGATTGCCGGTTGACAGACGCTATCCAAAAACTGTTAAGACTTGTGTCAACCAATTGTGCCTATGGCTACAAAACATTACCTGCTCCTTTTACCTGATTTATTTTGTACTATAAGTGTATCCACTGACTGATGAATGAATGAGCTGCATCACACATGCCTTACTGTGAAATGATTTACGTATTTTAGGTTAAAAAATTGAGAACAATTTTTTGCTGAAAAAAAACAACACTATGGCTCATAAGTTTGCTGATATGAAAAGCCCCACGTAGTGTTTTATTCTCTTGAGCTATTTTGGCGTGATCTGGTTGATAGCGACTATAGGATCCATCTCATCATTTGCATCAGTAATTCAGTTATCTTTGTAAAAAGGAACAAAAAAGTGACCATAGCACATCTCGATAACATTTTGCGGGGACGATACTAGATAGGATATTTAGCAGAGGCAAGATTTTCTTTCTCTAACGGAGCAAGCAGTGTTCACAGATGTGGAGGAGCAAGGCGCCAATGACGTGATGTATAGTTTGCTTTTTTTCCTTCAATGGCAATCGCTTTGTTCCGTAACGATCTCATGTGATCGGTTGACGATCGCAGCAGTACAGACAGCGCCATCCAGAATTGTGTGAAGCAGCGAAATGAATGTGTTGTCTTTTTCCACAATCATCCCATTTTTTATGTCTCATTTTTCTTCAATTTTAATCCAAAATTTCTAACGATAAAAATAAAGAACGGTAAGAGGGAGATTGCTATGGAGGGTGGATTCATTTAGTCACTAAAAGCTTTCATTCTAGTTGACGTCCTGTTGCACAGTAGTGGCATTTTGTGTGACCAATGTAATACGTAATCGAGATTGACCTATGAAATCATAGAACATTAAATATTTTACGTTCCATTCTGATTTATCATCGAAAAAGCGAAAGAAAACGAACACATATGTGAAGGGAGGCATTGAAAACAGCATTACTGATGTCTCATTTTAAACCGGCTCCTCTCATCAACGAATAGAAGTGATTTCTACTGTTATGAAAACCCCTCCAGCACTCACACCAGCATATCACGTAATTCCATCAGGGAAATTGCTTACGTCACTCGTCGATTGCAAAAATTTAATAATAATACCACCCGAAATTACATTTTCTTATTTTGGCCATAATTCAGGCATTAAGTTTCAAATTCTGAAAATTCTCTCAATATTTGGCTTCAGAACAGAAACGTCATTGTCATTACCATTGAATGAGACGTCGAAGCTGAAGCGAAAACATTGGAAACTTGTCTATCTACTGCTTCTGGCAAACAATTTGATCTTTTCAAGTGTATTTTGGCCTTTTTTTTAAAATTAAACTACTTCCATTAAAGAATTAGGGTTTTATGTTTTGTTAAAGTATAGAATTTCACCTTACCTTGCATGCTACAGCTGTTAAGCTTCTCCACATACTAATTTTCATCGTTAGCCCTGGTCTTTTCAGAACGGTTAACGAACATAGATTTATAGGAGCGTCTTTTAGAGTAAAATAACACACTGCACTTACTGCGGAGAAGGAACGATGAAATTCGAAAAGTGAAGAGAAGACTAGAAAACTGAAAACGAGAAGTGAGGTGGTGAAAGAAGTATAAGCCAGGGAAGACATGCCAGGTTATCGCTACAACGCTATTGACGACAAATAACTCCTCACAAATGATTTTTGTCGTTGATAATATCATCAAACTATTACTTGCATTGCCGACTATAATGCAACCATCTCCTTCACCTGTCCAAAAATACCGCATCATATCTCAGTAATTACCCGTCTTCAATAAGCAGTAGCCAAATATTCCCTCCGTCATTCCTTAGTTTCCCTTAGTTTCTTGCCGTTTCCGAAATTTCGCTCTCAACATTGCACGCTGATACTCATTTCAGAGTAAGTACCTTTTCATGACAAACTTTCGCTTACAAATTTAGGCTGTTTTTTGGAGCAATAAATTTGCACAGTAAGAAAGAGTATGACTATTACTTGGTTTTCAAAGTGAGGGACTAAAAAAAGTAAACAGGCTTGAGAAAGCACAAAATATGGAGGATAATTCTGATAGCATTTTATTAGCAGTTTCGTATTTCAGAGTCTGATAGTGAAGAAATGCAAATTTATTGTGAACTCTAGAGGTCTTTCTTCACAGAATGTCAATATAACCTGCCAACTGCATTCCACCTTATCATCTTAATAAAGTAAGCAGCAGAAGTGTCATCATTCAAGCATATCGTCTCGCGATCAGTTCCATACTTGATAATTGAAAAAAGTGTAAAATGGCGACTAACTACTAAAACAGTCAAGAAGAAAAGGTGTTGTTTCAAGATGATTCGTGGCACATTTTTCCAATCTTTTTTCGAAGCCTATTTTATCAATCGTCGTCTAACATCCATTGTTATACACTCGGGAGATGATTTTTGGTTTACCAACAAGTATTCGATATTTACCTACTGATTCCGTCAAGCGAGGAAGTAACTTCCTTACTACGCAACACTTACTACTCATCTTAAGCAACAAATCGCGACACCTTAGATTTGAATAGAGGCTGATTCGTGCAACTTGTAATTAGCTTTAAAGTTTCCAGTTCAATAGCGTCTTTCTTCTGATATTCAATCCGTCAATTCTAAATGTGCAACAGTTGCTACGATGCAAGGCTTCGTTTTGTCACGTCAAGAAAGAGTTAATAGAACTACAAAAAAGTTTGTGTTTGATATTACATTTTGTCGCACTATCTGTTCTTTTACCTTTCAGTGGCCTTAAGTGATTTTAGAATTGCTCTGACTTCTGCATATTGCGATTTGCATGCGTAGAGGAAACATGAAATCACTGAAAATTAAAATGTATTTTGATGGAAAAAATCTGGCAATTTCCTCGAGGACCCCTTTAATATATACGGAGGAACTATTTTAGAATATCATTTCAACACTAAGTTTCTAATTAGCTCTTTTTGGAAATTATTTCTAAATGTTGAAGATTCGAAATATCGCTAAAGAAATTCCAAATTGCTAGAGTAATTTTATGCTTTCTGTTGCAGCAATTGAAAAAGTACATCCACCTTTCATTCCTGGTATTTTTAGTGCTCTTCGAAACACAACACATTGCTTTTATTCACCTCTTACGAGATCGTAGCTCCTCTCAAGTAAGATGGAGAAATTCCTTTTAGACACGATCTCCTCTCTTCTGGTCATGAAATTTTTCTCAGACAGTTTATAAAGATTTCTCAACACTCAGGAATTGAAGTTATAGCTAGTCAACCGATGGGATGTTAAAGCGGGTATATTTTTTGACCTGAAATAATAATTGCTAGTTAAAACTTCAACATCCAGCACCAAAAAGATCTTCGAACAACTGATTTAGTTGGGCTGAGGAACCTGAACAATTCAATAATAAAAGTCATTGGAACCTTGCACCTAATCACAGATCAAAATTATCCCTACCAAATCTTTAGTAAACCCGCAGTCATAATGAGGATTTGCTATAATTATAGCTTCGGGTGATGATCAGATAACTAATCATCGATGTGCGGTAAGCAATGGACGTGAACAAAAAGATTGACTAGCAGAGCGACAGTCACTAAAAATGAGGTTGCTATTATTTGATTCAAAAGTAGTTCCAGGTGGAGTGGTAGAGTGTTTCAGATTAAATGAAGCTGGCATGCTATGAAACAACTACATCACATTACATTTGCAACTTTGGTAAGCAGACTGCCAAAACAGAAAATACATTACAGGTTGACTTGTGATATGTGCTGTTGGTGGAGAAGAAACCGTAAATCCGAAAAGCAGAAAAGAGTGATGCGCCGATTATCGGAATCTGATGAAAAATCGACACAACAAATTGCACACTCCCATTGTGAAGGGAAGAAATTCTAACGGAGTAGAAAAAGCAAAGAAGTTCCACTTCTTGCTGAGTTCGTCAGAAAAGGATAAAATTTCCGTTCAACGTTTGCTATAACCTTCCCCATTATTTATTCCACTCAGCAACGGATTTGCTTTCTTCTGGAAACAAAGATAATCGAAGGTCGCATTATTTCCTCAACTCCTATTAGCAATGAGCAATGAAGAGATGTCTGAGAAGGCGCGAATGTCATCACGTACTTCCCTGAATAGGGACGCAGCAAACACAACAAATGGCGTAGTCATTACATAAATGGAGAGGGAGAGAGAAGAGAATGGTAGTACCTGCAAGTGACGCGGATAATAGAGTTGAAGAGCTCTTGCTTTTTTCTATTTTGAACTATTTACACAACACGTGAATTTCAGTTTTCAATTTCGTGTTTTCCTGCGAACTGTCATCATCGATAGGTCATTATTTGCGAATCGACGAAGGACACCTCTTTGTTAGATCTATCTCTAACCAATTATTAGGTACTACTCTAGATTAATTCAAACTACTTCACTTTTTTTTATCAGGACTCCTCCTCTCCCATCCTTATTCTTTTGTTTATTCTCATGAGTTTTAAAAGCAACAGATCATCATCCTTCAGATTTCTCAACAACTGGACACTGATCATAAGCTAGCTAGAAACCCTGAGAATGCTTACTCATCGCCATGCACAAAAGTACACTTGATCAATGTCCTGTTTGTCTAACAAACATAAGTTACAAGTATATGCGGGTAACTGATTTAGTTAAACTGGTCATTGTTGCGGACAGTACCATCAGATCAACAATTGATCCATTTGATCAGTGCTCTTTACCCCATATCCCTGGATGTTACGCCACGTTTTGCTAACCTTAGTCTGACTTCATGGAATCATTGCAAAGATCCTTTAGCAAAAGTATATACAACAATCAGAGTGGTTACAGAGCATTTCGTTTCTCATTATTTTATTTCCAACAGTTACGAGCATTTCTTTCATCCCCTATTCTTCAATCGATCACTAATTCACTGATTTATAGATCAGCGACGAAAACTGAAGAGGATGATTTGAGACAGCGTATCTTCTTCAACGTATCATTCATCTATTCACATTAATTCAAATAATATCTGCCATCGACTTATCAAACACCTAGCAACCCTTCCTTGCATCCATACACATCCAAATTATTTGTCTTCAATCCGTCTGTCTCTTCTTCACTTTCACAGCCGGAAACACGTCAGAATCCGTTTGTTCTGAAAAATTTGCGATGATGCTCGACCTATCATCAACAAATTCTAACCATTCCTGAGTTTCACATCATCCGCAAACCAAACATAGATAACTGTTTGTTTTGTCACTGAAACAGCATTCATTCCCCTAGATTTATTGTGCCCCTCTGTTAGGCGTTCTTCGGGCAAAACGAACGGTTCATCTATCTTTCTGTCTCCTCACTTCCTCTCTGTCTTGCTATCTCTTCACTTCGTAATTTTTGAATCAGCCTTTAAATTTCTCTGTCTTTATTCATCTGGTAGAAATGAAATAAACCACTCAAATTTCACATCTTTTACGATACTACTTCCCTCTTGATTGGTGGAATCGTCATCGTTGAATTTCCAACTGTTGGATCCTTTTCCGCAACGCTATCCGTGATTACTTGTCACAATAACTGGCTACATTGGTACTTCATGACGTAGTCGTATCGGTTGCGAAGCAACGTGTCAACACTCTACAACTCTACCAACTTTCAAAGAGATTCTCACAGACCAGAAACTGGAAGACGAAGCGGAGTAAGAACAGGGAGATCACGCAAAAAACCTTGGTATATAGTGCCATGATGTTACCCTACCTCATCATACTCTTCAGAAATTCATACGAAGAAGCTATGACCAAAAACTTTCTAAAATGGCAATGGAATAAGGTGCCCTGAATTTGCGCCTTACCTCACTGCTTGCACAACAACCTCCTCGCTCGCATAACTTAACATCATTCATGGTGAACTAGTGCGCTGTGTGATTTGAATGGCGGCGATATCACAGTGATATTTACCTTCAAATAGCGCCATGATGATGATAATCAGTAGACATCGGGATATTTGTTCCGTAGCTATTGTTCAGAATGTGTGATCAGTGTACAACTTAGCGTTCATAGGACAATCACTCACGATCATTAGAAGCTCGGCTAATGCGAGAAATGAACTTGGCTGCAGCGCTGCACCTTTCAATGCATTCAACATGAGAGGAACTACGTGCTGTTACATCAACACGCATGACAAGGATTGCATTTGCGGCTCGAGAAGAGCGGACAGATGCATGTCCGGATATCAGGAGGTGTCCAGAGGTGTAAACTAAGAGATGAGAGGGGGGTACGTCGGGATAGAGGTGAAGTAGTTTGACAGTGCTCCACGCAACAGATATACCTTATTCACGTGCCTAACTGAAATTGCCGGACACACTGCATTTTATTTTGGCTGCACTCCAATCCCACACACAGTAGCACTTCTCTATTGCGCACTGTTTTTAGCAGACGTCGCGGAGTGCCACGCGAAATAGAGGCTGTGTCTGGATATGTATAGCACACGTGGTTCTGCTCACAAACCCAATTACACGTATATCCGACATGTTCCATTCGTGTATTAGGCTTCATTTTCAAAATAAGTCTATCCGCCATCGATCATCAAAAATTTGGCTGAGCGCCAGGGCGGGAGAACCGGACAATGTCTGGAATGTGACTGTCTGCATCTCTGTGTGACTGCTCGTCTGTCTGTCAGAAGGGATGGACAGAGTGAAGAAATATGAAGAAGGAGGTAGGAAGACAAAGGGGGACACGATGGCGGAGGTGGCGAACGGAGTGTCTGTGCAGGTCGCTTACTGCATAGTGATTTGGTGTTCAGATATTTTCCACACTCGCTCGTTGCGCCTTGTACTCCATTTCGTATAGCTTTATTATTCTCGCTCGTATGCACCAACCAATTCCCCGCCCCGTGTTACTATATGGCACGTCATGTCATTGCTGCCGAGTACATCGTCGTAGACAATTCCCTGCCTTCTCTTCTGTTCGAAATTGTATCCTTTTGCTCAGCTAGTCTTCATTTCCTTCACGTTTACCTTGAGGTGGCCGTTATCCTCACTCGGTCTTTCCTACCTTTTTTTGCTGCAGTTCCTCAACAACTTAATGAATAGTTCGTTAATTATGTTATATTACACCTCAAACGGTTGCCTATGTCGGTGACGTCACACCATATATGATTCCGGGAACTTGCTTTCATGTTTTCCGCGATGTTTTCTTCTACTCGCGCTCCTATTAGCTATTGGAAGATGTTTAAGCCAGCCACCACGTTGTCTTCAAATTCGCATGAGGCAGCTTATTGGCGAGGGAACACTCGCTCACTTATGCAAAAGAAAATCACGAAAGCCGAGATGATTATATTTGATAATAGCCGAAGCTCGTCGCTTGCTCATCTGCTTGCTTGTTATCTAAAAATGACCGACTTCGCACAGTGCATGGATGTGGCGGCTTGCTTTGCGCCTGTGTTTCCGGATAATTTCTGATCTGACATCTCAGAATATATATATGTATATTGACAGACATGTCCATGTCTAAATATTCCTTATCCTTTTCCCCTACAGTCTGTTGGCTTTTTAATAAATGTAAGAAAGAATTCGAAAAGGCGTTCGTGCTGCCAACGCTTCTTTTTTTCCTCAATACTTGAAGTAGACTTAGAAGAAGGTTCCGGGAAGGTAGGAGCTTCCGTCCGACAATAACACTTCCGGTGGGGAAAAAATTAAGCAGCAGAATTGAACAGCGACCCCTATATGTAGCTCTTTTCGTTTTTATTCTTGGCTATGAACAGCCAACCGCCTGACGCCATCTCCCTCTTACTACCGCCCGCTCACCCCCCCTGCCCCCTCCCCCCTCTGTGGAAACATGACAAACTAGAGAGGGAGGGTAGGCCTTGTTGTGTTTCCACAGGAGAACAGCAATGGCAATGGCGGCAGCAATAGCAGTCGCCTCATCCTTTTTTCTGCAACAGTTACGCAGACACATACTGGAAGTGAGAGGGCCATAAAGCCTGAACTTGTGAGAGCGCTCCATTTCCCCTTTCGCCATCGCATATCCTTCTCTCTCATGTCGGGAACTTAAATGGAACATTTTTCAAATGCCTTTCTAAAAAAAAGATCTTGAGCCAGTGCCAAACTTGTCTTGTCTAATGGAGTAGGAGAGAGCATGAATGATAATAGTTCTGTTCCATTACTTACTTCCACTCGGCCAGCGCCTGTTTAAACAAATAGAAAATGTGCATGGATATCACCGAGGGCACTTCTATTCATTGCCATTGGCCATTGTTCATCGATTCGTATAACAGTTATCTTAACATTTAGCCTCAGAAGAAGTAATCTCTTTGCATTGATAATGATGTCTTGCATTATTATTGAACACTAACCTTTTTATACCTATTTTTGTTGTTCAAATATTTCTTGACACAGGCGCATACTGCTCCTCCTTTCTTTGTTTTATTTCGTATCGTTTGCTTTTTTCACTGAAAAAATTACTGAGCTAATCGCTTCCATGAGGAAATTAGCTTGCTGATAATTGCTCCTGTAAAATTGAAATAATGTGGTTAATGACAATGCGGTATAATTACACAAGGAAGTATGTATTAAATGATGGGAAAAAGAGACAGAAAACTAGTTAGATAGTTGTGCTACTTTTCATTTCCTTTCCTCAATTTCTTCTTGGTATCAGACAGTTATTTCATGACGGACCACCAACACGTCTTTTGCGCTTCATAACCGACAATACCACATACATTAACATTTTCAGATTATTAATTTATACTTTCGTTTTTTGGAAGTGTGATACACTTACAATTTAACGTATTCGAGACTTAGTAGTCGCGCACGTTGAAATGTTGAAAAACGCTCACAAATTAGGGGTTGGCAGTGGCGGATCGACTACTACGCCATCTTCGTCATCATCTCTCAGTAGCGGGCAAGGTATGCACTACTGTTTCTGAATGCCCTTCTCTATATCTGATCACATTTATCTGACAAATTTTTCACAAGAAACGATCTGCTTTGAGATTTATATGTGTATATATATATTATAACATATTACTGTGCGATCGTAGAATACATTCGTATGTTTAGTCTAGTTGCAGTCGTTTGTTAATATATGACGAGAAGTGGATGAATAGATAGCACGTAGTTGTCAGATTTGAAATATGGTATGAAAAGTTTCCATTTAATCGACTTTTACTGATGTTACCGGTACTACTGTGTTCTCTTTTTTGATCAGAAAACATTTTTTGAGGGCATGATTATCCAAGTTTCAAGAAACAATACAAGCTTGGACCCGAATTAGGACGCGGTGGCTTTGGAACTGTGTATTCTGGGTTTCGTATAATTGACGGTTTACCAGTGGCAGTGAAGTACGTGTCAAGGAATAACGTAACTGGCTGGAAAAAGGTATCGGTTTTTATTCTGCAGATGCTTTTTTAAATTAATTTCAATTAGTGCTTAAAATGAGCTGTGTAATTGAAATTGAACTATTTCACTTTACATATTGTAGAGTCCCAGTACTGGTGAAGAACTACCTGTGGAGATAGTCCTTCTAATGGAATGTAGAAATATACTGGGCGTTATCCAAATGTACGATTGGTTTGAACGACCAGATGGATTCTTGATCGTAATGGAGCGACCGTCTCCATGCCAGGATTTGTTTGATTATATATCGGAGCACGGGGCACTGGATGAAAAAACAGCGCGGAATTTTTTTAAACAGGTAATTGACATACAAGCGATTGTTTTCACATGCAGTTGGTATTTTAGCGAACAAAATTTATTTTGTTTGAAGGTTGTGAATACTGTGAAAGCTTGTGTGGATGTGAATGTTGTCCATCGTGACATTAAGGACGAAAATTTGGTTGTGGATTTGAAAACTGGACGCCTGAAATTGGTTGACTTTGGTTCTGGTGCATTTAATGAAACAAAAGGTGAAAAGTCTACCGGTTTTGAAGGTAAAACTTCCCTTCCTACTTTTCAAGCGACTAACTTGTCATTTATTTAGATTATAGCATACGAATGTTACACGACCTAATTTACAGGGACGCGTGTGTATAGTCCGCCAGAATGGATCTTGCATTCGGAGTACGACAGCTGTAAGGCAACTGTGTGGTCACTAGGGATTTTGTTATATGATATGGTTTGTGGGGACATCCCATTTCACTGCGACGAGGACATTGTTTATCGTGGACCATTAGTTTGGCGACGACAAATTTCAAAATGTTCATTTATTTGCTTTATATTCTAGAAATTCTTATAGTAGTTCTTTGATGATGTGCTGAATTGAAGTAATCAACAAGGAAATTACATCATTATTTTGAACTTCAGATTGTAAAAATCTGATTACGGAATGTTTGAAATATGATCCAAACGAGCGTTGTGATTTGGAGTATATATGGCATCATCCCTGGTTGTTGGAAGGCGACACATCTCTTCCAGTGCCAATGTCAGAGTTGAATTCAGGCCTCTATAAGTTAAGTGGTATACCAGCAAAATTCGTAACACACACGGCAGAACATCCAGCTTTGCATTATGTCATTGCAAATGCTGGTGGAAGTGAGCCACACTTGAGCGCTTTCATGTATATGTCGTCGCAGAATGGTTCGGCAATTCTTGGTACAAAAATATCGTCAGTATCGATTGGAGATCGTAATCGACAGCACTCTCCTGGATATCGATCTCTTGTTAATAGTTATCGTGGGAATCTGTCTATGTCATCAAGTTGTTCAAGTGTAAGTTCAGGATATTGTACCACCTCCTCACCACCAGCAGGTTCGCTTATGTTGGGCAGTTATTGACTTTGTACTGACATCAACAGAGAATTCTATTCCCGTATATATAAGGGACAATTCACTTTCATTTTGAAACATTGTATCGTACACACTTTCTCCTTATTGAATTTGTTCAGCCTTTATTCATTATGTTATGCTCGTTTCTCTATATGTACTTTTTGGACATTACCACGTTGTTTTGTACAAATCGTTGCATACTCCCACTAATACTTGTAATCGCAGTTCATTAAGTGTTTTCAGCGGGAAAATAATCAGCGTTTTCTGCTCTTCGGAAATGTGTTTTTAAAATTTTTGGTGTCGGAAATCTTTGTCTCTTTGTTGTTTTCAAAATTAAATGAAGCAAGCAGTCCCAAAAATTGCTTGTTTGGTTGAAAGTTTAATTTTTAACCATAATTTTTGAGCAAAATAGAGCGGAATGGTATTGGAACGGCAAAGGAAATATTAGAGAGGTCTGTAATTTCGAGATGTTTTGCACACTCTGCACTCTTATACTGGTTGTATGCAGTGAAAAATAGAAAATGAATAAACAGTGAAAAATTAATGTTGAGACGAAATTTCATAAAGCTAGATTGCAGACAAGAGGTCTTAAGTTTCAGATGTCTGGGGTTTATGTTGGTAGAGGAGAATTAGATGTAGGAGGTTATGCGTTGCAGTAAACACCATGTCATCCCTTAATGACATCTGACGTACAGGGGAAGGAAGGAGTACGTATGTTATTGTACTAGCATTGATGACAGCGAGTTTCATAGAGTGCAATTAGCGAATATAATAGTTCTCGCCATTGTCGGTGTTATGTTGGGGTCATGTCAAGTACTGGAAAGCGCAAAGTAAAGACAATTCTGGATGATAAAGTACAATGTAGCATTATGCTTATTGGGAATGACTTTATACAGCTTAAATAATTGTGTTATATGGCGACTGCTCGAGTGTCATGTGAAGTCAGTTGTTAGCAGTGCAACGAGCGGTGTTGGAACCTTCTAGGAAGGGATGAAATGAGCTGCTGCAATTTTTACAATTCTAACCCTTTCCCTTTTCTGTAATCAATTTGATTTAATGAAATGCAATTTGTCACTAATAATATTCATATAATTTGTGTAGTTTAAAGAAAAAATCAATCTGACTTTCAATCATTACCTACTACTACTGAAGGATAAAGGTGGTCAGAACAAATGATCCATCACAGTGTCGTTTAATTAACAACATCCTTTCGCGACTTGTATCAGCCAGCCGTTATGTAAACTTTCCTTTTCTGATTAACAAATTCAAACAAGTTCGTGAAATTCTAGGAAATTCTATCTCTGATGTGAGTGCTTGCGGTCGCGTAGTTCCGCTCCTTCCATCAGTTTCTTCTCCATTGATAATTAATTCCTTTTCTACAAATTTTCTATTCATATTGTTACAAGTAGTTGTTGAGTAGTATCATAAAAGCTAGAAATAAACCAGCGGACGTGACAACATAAGTCCATCTGAAATGCACTTTTCACAATACTCCTTCAAATTTTCTTCAAATTTCACTGAACAGTAAATTCAGCTTTTTACTGAAATTGAAAAAAGAAAAAAGCCATTTTTGATATCGGGAATTCTCCGATTTTTCCTCTAATTACTACTCCGTCCGATGAGTTCATTTATGTTGGTAGAAACGAAAATTCAAGCATTCTTTGTGAAGACAGACTCTACCGATTCTGACGAGCTTTCATCTTTTCGGTTTCAGTCACCATTACTTCAGTAATGACTTTTTATACTATATCTCTAAAACGACAGCAAAAATACACGCGGTATTCAGTCAGTTCATCCATATGTTAAAACTGTTTTAACCTGAGATAAACAACACGCCGCACGTTCCGTTAGTTTTATGTGCAGAAAAAGTTTCGAGAACCATTTCAAGATCTCAGTCGATCAGTGCAAATTCTAAATGTGCTTGACTAAGCTTCCATCACTGGCCGCACTACGCATTCCATTCTCCACACTACACTACTGGTCGCATAGAATTGTTGTTCATTAATTCGATTTACTATAATTCATTTATTACACTTTATATTTTACATTATTCACCTACATCTTAAATTTATTCCACTTCCCGAATAAACTTCTTGATCGTTTCCATTAATCCACCCTTACTAGCAAGTGACGTACGCCAGCTATACACATCTCATGCGCCTAACAGTTTGCATTGCGTCTCTATAATAAAAAGGCTATTATTACGATGGGAGAGTTTAAGGAGTTCTGAGTTTAGTCATTGGTCTGAGTGTGTTTGAGGGCGATATGCTTTTCGGATGATTCCTTATCAAGTAGAGAAGACTACACTCGTAAATCTGTTGATTGATACTTCTGGAGATTTAGAGGATTCAATTTCGAAAATAGGTCAGCGTGTTTCAATATCGAACAACTACTAGAGACATATTCAACTGTGATGGCTGCTCTAAGGGCATGTAGGGATGATCCAGAATTTTACACCCATGCTCTTATTCAGTAGATCATTTAGAATTTCATTCATCTTATCTTTTGTAAACTTATATTTGCATTTAATGAGTTATAGCATCATGTCTTTGAAGATGAAAATAAATGCTCAATGTATCTCTTTTGTGTTCAGATATTGGTTCGGATCGTTCAGATACAAGGGATAAGTGACACCGCAGATCGGCACATGCTGAAATTTCATTTGTGGTCACGCCACTTCGTTACAGGGGCATCGACGATACCTTTCGTAATCAACTTACATTACATCAGATTTCTGAATGCTTTCATTCGGACAGGCTTAGGAAGAGTAAGGAAATTTGCTGGATTTCTTTTCCTATTGCTATCCATGCTTTTTGATCTTCATAAGCAGTCCACGGGTCTACGGAGAAATAAGAATGAAATTGTTGGACAGTATGGAAATTAATACGGACAGGAGTAGCTAAGGTTAATTCTAGACTCACTTTTTGTTTTTCTACTTAATAACAATATATTTTAGGGTTTGTATTGCCTTGTACATTTCTTATTAATAATAATTGTTGGATGCGAATATCTCATCCTGTTTCCATATGAGCAGCAAGTACGGCCATCACTTCTTATCCCTCTGTATTATGCTGTTGGTGCATATCTAATTGTTTGCATTGTATTCCATTACCAGAAAGCATGCTCAGTGGATCCCGGGCGACCAGCATTTGTAAGTTATTTCGAAGCAAACATTTCAAATGTGCTCCGATACTTGTTATACTGAAATATTGCTTTTTCTTTTCTTTGCCAATAATCATGACATTTACAGTCTAATGAGGAACCATTATGCATTTCTTGTGGGTACCACAAACCAGAAGGCACACATCACTGTTCACTTTGTGGTCGTTGTGTATTATATATGGATCATCATTGTGTGTGGATCAATCAGTGTGTAGGCCTCAACAATCATCGCTATTTCTTACAATTCGTCGTCTATGTTTGGTGTTCGCAATGCTTCATACTTGCTGCCAACTATACGGCCTTTTGGGAACACTTTTCTTCTGTTAGTGTTTGTTTCTACTGATTCTTTAATGTACTTGTTCATCCTCTATTTAATCAAGAGATGTAGACTATTAGCAAATCAATAGATCTGGCCTATAACAAATGATAATACCACCTCATCATGTCTTAATTCATAATTCCAACACACACACACACACACACACACACACACACTTATGTCGTTCAGTGCGAGCTTTTTTCCAAGTCTCGAAGTTCATAAATATGAACATATCACTATCGATCAATTGCTCCAGTCGTTCATAGCATGGACACCTCATTTTTGTGTAAATTATGGGTTCATGCTCAGTTTAATGTGTTTTCTTGAAGAAACACACGTGTATGTACATGTGCGTGAAGTCAGTGTTGTAGAAGAAGAATTCGACGCCATTAAATAGCATCTTCATTAACCTACACCACCTTTATAGCATTTTGAACAGCGATGGAATCTAACGTTTAACGTTGAGACGTTTTGGAAGAAGTAAATTTGTTACTTGGATGTGAAAACTGCTTTAAGAAAATATTGGATTTTGCAGCGCTTATCAGCAGTGCCCTATTGTGCTCAGCATTTATCATTGGCACCATGGCGTGGCTTGCTTTGTTCACTGCTACCAAATCTTCTGAGCAGTTACATTTGTTTTGTTTATGGACTCGCAGCGCTTTTATTCATCATTCTTGGAATGTTCGCTGCATGGAACATGTATTTAATCTCAATTGGCGAAACATTCGTTGATTATTTGGCTCGTTTTCATATCTTTAATATCACTTTTTTAAGATTTAATCAGTATATGAACTTGTTGAACACTTAATTAGCAGTGTCAAAATGGTATTTGAGCATAAGATAGCCTTGCGGATGTAGGAGTTTAATTCTGGGATACTGTCTATATGCTTGTACGTAACCTTTATACACTGTTTTGCACACAGTAAAGTGTTTTTAAGCTATATTTAATCTCAAGCATTATAAAAAAATCCTATTTCAACACTGTCTTCTCGGTTTATTTAGAGCTTATATAACATGTACCGTTCCATACTTGGAATGTGTAGCTTATCCCATACTATATTTATTTAACTACTTTTATTTCATTTATATTTGAGAAAATTATATGATGGAACGTTGTGGATGATGCAAGTTATAAAAAGACTGAAGATCTGTAATTAATAATTCATTCAAACAAAGATTTAGTATCCTTCTTTGTATGTTTCAGTTGCTACTTTATTGCTAATAAGCTAAGTGGCAAACGTAAGTGAGATTTTCAAAGCCATACACCGCATTTCATATATTATGAGTGTTTTTTTTGAAAAACGAGTATACTTGCTTCCCGCATGTTTTTTTTAATCTTTTTTTAAATCGAATCTTCTTTTCTCGTTCTGAAGTTTTAAATATTTTAGCAGCATCGTAATTACCGGCGGAAACAGCACAGATGGCGTTCACCAAACGATCTCGGATTCGTTGAAAACTGGCGCTGTTTCTTGGGATTAAAGCAAGGCCGTACTTTCATACGGCATATCCTATTGCCGTCATCTCACTATCCCATTGACAGGCGTCTCATGTGTAAAAATGACGTTCTCTCTTTCGTCGTATAAAGGATTCGTTAGTTTCTTATTTCATTGGCTATTTTATGACAATATTTTTTTCCTTTTAGATGAATAATCATCTATTCCGTTGCTTGAAAATTTCCCTGTATTGTACGCTCTATATTAGTTACTATTCATTCCACTGTTTTTTTTTAATTTTGTTTCAAGTATAGAACTATCAATGTTTTTTCCTTTTGACTGTTGACTTGGCATTATATGGAAGCATAGTTTTTGTAATTCTCTTCTACTTCAGTGCTAGTTTAATCGAACGATAACTGACTATTTCTAAGACTGCAAGACAAATATTGGAGAATGATGGAAAGCTTAAGGAGGGTTGGGATATTAGTAAGGTAGTATTATTTGTCGGTTTTGGTGACTGTGTACCTGACAAATAATAGTGACTGCTTTAAATAAACTTTAAATAATAGGAAAGGGAAACTAGTTGTCTTTTGTACAAAAGAGGCACTGAATTGATGATTTCACAACTAATTCCTGTTAATTATTGGTATTTCACTTTTGTTCCAGAATTCATCAAGGCTAATCGCTGATGTATGATCCAGAACAGATACGTGTGGGCGTTCAAACAGTTCACCACGTCGTATTTTCAATAATGCTTCTTCTCTCGTTGTGCTACTTACTGTACTTTCCCGTACACCAAATGGTAGGTTTTGTTTGCTTCGACTAGGTACAGAGAGACACTCCTCGCTCACGTGGAGGACATTTAGACGTGGTTCAATCGCAAGAACTGTTGGGTCAATCCGTTCCAGGTTCATCTGTTGTACCAAGTGCGAATTTTGACTCCGAGTATTTTGTCGTATTGCTTGTCTGTAATTATATTACGGTTATGACGTTTGATTTGATTCGATTTATTAGATTTTATTTTTATTCATATAAATTACTACCAAATCTGTTTTCAGTTTTGCTTCTTTGCACTTTTCCATACATACATATTTACTTTCAATATGAACTGTTTGTTTCGAATTTGGTGATTGTTCATGGCAAAAAATATTCTTTTAATTTTTTTTGACAACTAACCTTGATGAACTTCCGCCTACTACTACATTACAAGCGTTTTCAGTTGTTGTAAGCAGTCTTGCATCGCTCTTAGCACTGTCACTGTTTATAGCAACACTATCAGTTTTATGGATTTCGGAGCTCCCAATATGTGGTATTACAGTGGATGTAGCAGCGTGCTGCACATCGATTCCCGCAACCAGGCGCTGGTTTACATCGGAACTGCCAATACGCGATAACGCATGTTGCTTTCTGCACTTCAGGTAACATAAGCAAAGTAGGATGAGCGTCAGCAGAACAAGTAGGATTATAAACAACCAGACAGTGGAATTGATGGAAGACTTCGCAAGGCTTCTACGTATGATTTCTTGCTTTGGAGGGTACGGTATCGTGGTGCCATCTGAAAGTACTTCCCTTGGATCAGTTCGCTTACAGTTGAATATTGCTAAGCGTCAAACGTTACCTTGATGACGCTTACATATATATTCATGACGATTTCGGCAGTCATCCACAGCCAAGATGTTTTTTTTCTTACTACTCCAATCCACAAAGGCGCATTGTTGTGCTGGAGGATTTTCTGCGAGCTTCGGCAAACTAAAACTACCAGACAATAGGTAATCTTAATTGCTGGCTTTCTTCCCGCATCTTTATTAAAAAAATGCTGGTCATATTAGGAGCTATGGCATAATGATTCCTTTCTTATTCCATGTAGATTAGTATTGAATATTTTTCTAAGTTTATTTGCTTAACTTTGGCAAAATATTTTACTATTGCTTGTAATATGTACATTGTCTCCAGTAAATGCATTTTGACTAAATCCCTCACTGATGTATCATTAAAGATTTGTTTATGGGTAAGGATGATCATCACAACTGTTTAAATTAGAATAGTACCGGTTGTACCGGGGTTAAAATTTTTTCTGTATTCAATGTTGGATAAATGACCATCTACGAACTCTTCTGGCCAAGGTCCGGAGTTTGGGTCCACGGGAATAAATTTGCCTTCGCTGCTATAATCGATATAACCAATCCATGGAAGAATTTTGCTCTTTGTATAAATTGCTGAAACATATTAATTTACCACTGAGGTTTGCAAAGGCAAAAGTTGCTCTAAATTCATTTGATAAGATCTGATCAAAAGTTACCTGCAACAAACGAATATTCGTTGGCAGAGGTCAACGTGAGCAGGTTGCTTCGTACTAAACTACATTCTTTCTGCGCTTCTAACCACGTCAAACCGTGTTTCGGTCTCTTTAGTACATAACAGTAACCTATTGAACTAGAAATCCAACTCGGTGGACATCCTGGCGTGTCTGGAAATTGAGGTAAATAGAAGATAACAGGTAGAGACTGTCACCAACTGCATGTGTACTACTGAAATATTTCAAATACTGTCCGTAATGCGACAATTCTCAAGCATTTATAGATTTACTGATTTAGATGAAGTTACTTTATAATATTATTAAGGGAAGTTATTCGTAATAAAGAGACATTTACTAAAAATCATTGATATAATTTTTGCATAATTTTCATCAAATGCTAGATGTCAGATATTTTTTCTGGTGCAATTATAGCCCTAATCGCGTAGACTATAAACAAAAATGTAACCTGCTTCAATAAATGACCTACACAGATGTCGCACTTCAACTACCAATCAAACTTTGAAAGAAAATACCGAATTCGATGAAGGACATATTGATGCCTTTCCCCTGAAATGCTTCATCGCTATGAAAGTGCACATAAAGTGAATCAGCGGTACTGATAATCTCATCCGGATGCCTATCGCCGCACCAACGCACTACTTCTGGTGATTTTGATGTATCGCCTGCAGGAAGTAATCCTTCTTATTTGTTGTTCTTTCGGTGTTTGAAAGTTACAGTTAGATTTAGAAAAAGCTTGCCATCATGAACGGAGCAATAATCATCACATTTCGAAAACAAGGCATCGTCAATATGGGAGTCGTGAATAGTTAGCATAATTCTTTTCCTGCTGTTGCTACCCATTAGGATCCAGCTGCATTGCATATTATTTGCATATCGGCCGATTTCATATCCGGTTGTGTGAAAATAAACTTGCTGAGCATCAGACTTCACTTGCAGTACTATCGGCTCTGCTGTAGTACGATCAACATTTAGAGATGGAGGATGGAACATGAAAAAACTATGTGAGAAAAGGAAAATAAAAGTCATTTGAAGAATTGAATCTGGTATTGGAAACGATTTTAGCACATTGATGAAAAAATGTACAAAGTGAATTATAGGGCGACTAAGAGGCTCTTTTGATTGATAACTGGAAAGACAGCAAGTTATCTACCATTCATTAAAATAGTACTAGCCAGATATTTGAGGCTTGGAGCAACTAATCTGTTCTTATACCACTTCTATCACTACGAATGTTTAATTTCGCAGTATCACTAAACGGTAAGCTTTTATCTATAAGATTTACATTATTGCCCTTGTCGTCCATCCTATCAGTTTGGTTTTCAAAACAACTGCAAATAAAACAAAAACGGCTGAATAAAAAAATAGATATTACCGGGACATGCCTGTGCATGTACGAGCATTGTGCCGTCGAAATTTCGCATTACAGTGTAAAAAGCCATGTTAAGAATAAGACGACTTTTTCCAAAGCAGAAAAGCCGTAACGCTAATTTAGAATAAAGAAGAAGTAATAATGAAAAATGTCGCATATGTTCAATTCGCATGCTAACGAAGAAGATTGGGAAGTGTGCCGCATGCATAATGGAGGAGAAATAAAACAGCTTGGTGACAATGTGAATGATAGGAAATGGTACAGATCCTATAAGAGGCAGGAAAAATCTCCACGTTTTAACTGCATCGAATTATGTCACGAGTAAACCGGAAACATTGCGGGCATGTGGAAGAGAAATTCAAAATAATAAGACAGTCGAGGATGATGGCAGTGACGGATTCATTACGAAAAGACCAGGCGATTACCTTCAACCTTCCTTCCTAATCCTTTTGAAAATGCGTCCTTTTGCATCCATAGCAACCATACCGATAGTTCATGAGTTAACCGAAAGCAATTATGGAACAATTTATATGAGCGCCCGTTGAGGCCATATACGTGCGCTTCATTTCTTCCACTCTAAAAAAGTAAGTCTTTTAGAAATAGCATATGTGCGAAATGCGCAGGCCAAATAATTGCATCCTTTCCTTTCCCTTCTTACAAGCTACACCTCATGTGTACTTCCTCTAATAATCCATCGTTTCTCTATGGAACTTTTCTAACAGGCAAAATTTCATCACCCATCGCCATTTGCATAGCATTCAAAAATTAGTCGGGCTTGTCGGGAAACCCGAGAGGAATCTAAGACAAATTATAAAAATCCCTAAGATTTGGTCATGTAATCAGCAGAGGATTGTTACATCTATATATCGTTTATATTGTAGTCTGTTTCA
>JABVXW010000536.1:0-29224 GCA_013365375.1 Litomosoides brasiliensis | reverse complement strand
GTAGTAGTAGTAGTAGTAGTAGTAGTAGTAGTAGTAGTAGTAGTAGTAGTAGTAGTAGTAGTAGTAGTAGTAGTAGTAGTAGTAGTAGTAGTAGTAGTAGTTGTTGTTGTTGTTGTTGTTGTTGTTGTTGTTGTTGTTGTTGTTGTTGTTGTGATGGAAACGGTGGTGATAGTGGTAGTGATAGTGGTAAAAGTGAAGGAAAGTTTGTAACAGTATCTACTAGGTTATTACAAATAATAAATTAATTAATTTAAAAAAAGTAAAACTCTAAATTAAACTAAACTACGTAAGATTAGACTAAGATTTGAAATTAATCTAAAAATTCGTTTATTCTTTCATTCCTTTTCCATTTCCCATTCACTTCTCTTTATCTCTCTAAAACAAACGGCTTAAGTGTTCTCACGCTCCACCGTATGCCATCTCCTTTTTCTTCTTCTTCTCTTTTTGACATTTTTTGAAAAAAAGAAGTAAAGCGGAATTTTCGGTAGAAAAAATGAATTCTTTTAAATATAATTATTTATGCAAATTTCCATGTTAAGTTTATTTTTTTTTTAATTTCAAAAATTTCATTTTTTTTTTGCATTTTAGAAATTTATTTTGGAAGAAATAATAATGTAATTAATCAATCGACAATCGCTAACCGATTTATTCCTTCAACTAATTAATTAGATTTTCTCTTCAATCAATCATTCATTTGCATGTTTTTCCACCTAGCAATAGGGGATGGCGGTGAAGAAGAAAATAGAGAGAAAGAGATACTTTACCTTACTTTACTTTACTTTACTTTACTTTACTTTACTTTGTTCCACTTCTGTATGTTTTCTTTTATTTAAAATGTTTTCTTAACTTTCTTCATTGAACGATTTGATGCTTAATTTACTTCTTCGTCGTACATAATAATTGCACTAATTAATTATTGATAGCAAATTGTTTTTTTTTGAGGTTTAGAGAAATATCTGATAATTAATTTTTTTCAAAATTTAAAGCACTCATTACAAACATACACACACACACACACACACATACATACATACAAAGAGGAAAAGAGTTCATTTAATAAAATAGCAAAGTTTTTTAAAATTCATTTTACACAAAAATAAAAAAGAAAAAAAATCAAAAAAATTGTGTGCATTCTTTTTCCTTGCACAAATAAGAAAAAATATACGCATGCAAGTGGAGGAAAGGTAAATAAATTCTCTTAACTTTTCTGTATTTTTAATAAGCACAAAAAAAAAACATTTAGTTAACAGTGAAACAATACACCTACAAAATAGACTAAATAGTTTGCAGTAGGCACTTTCTAATTTAGGATTTTTGAATGAAAAAATGAAAATTGAAAAGCAAAGAGGAAAAGAAACAAGCAAAGTGACCCGTTTTGTTAAAAGGAAAAGAAAAAAAAACGAAAAAACAACAACAACAACACAACAATAACAACGAACTTTTACGGCTAAATTCAAGGAGCCGAAAAAAATTGTGTAAAACATTCGAAACTTTTTTTTGGACATGAAAATTTCACATGAAAAAAAAATTTGAAAACTTGAAATTTGCGCTATAACAAAAATAATTTTTAGCAAATAATTTATGTCAATTTAATTTGTTATTAATTTATTTCATTTTTAACGAACAGTCTTTCTTCATCTTCCGGAATTACAAAAAAAAGGAAGGAAGGAAGGAAAGTGTTAGAAAAAGGAAAGAATCGAAGTCGAAGTTAAGTTTCATTTATAAATATTCGTTATTGTTGTTGCAACTGTTGTTGTTGTTATTGTTATTGTTGTTCTTTTGTTGCATTTAAAACTCTAACAAAACGAAAAAAAAGAAATAAAATTTTGATAATAAATATATGAAATGAATTAATTAATTTGATGTGATTTGCAACAAAAAAAAATATTTCTTTTCTTTATAAATCAAAAAAAAAATTCACTTTTTCTTTTTCATTTTTTAATTAACATTTTTTTTCAGCTTTGTTTGCATTTTTCACTAAAATGTTCATTTCTCCAAAAAAAAGGAAAAAAAAAATTGCAAATATTAACAGTAAAATTAGTTCCCAAAATTTTTACTTCAAAAAATTGAAGAATAATTTCCAAAAATTTTTTACTTAAAGTGTAATAATCAGAAAAATAACATCATAGAAAGAGAAATGTTTAATAAAAATGACAATTGAAAAAAAAAACGCTTTCTCTTTCTCCCTCTCTCTCTCTCTCTCTCTCTTTCTTTTTTTTCGTTCTTAGTTTAAACGATAAAACAAAAATGAAAATAAATCAGAAATAGTTTTTTGATGAAAAGACGAAAAAAATAACCGAAAATTAGAAAAAGCACCGCATAACAGAATTATCAATGATGTTGTGATAATGGATTGATTGCTGTAATCACTGTAATCACTTATCAGTCATAGTTTTTTTTTCTTGTCATGACAATTGTAGTAACAATTAAAAAAATCATCAATAATAAATTACGGTAAACAATGCGATCACATATGTGATGAAAACGAGTACGAGTGGGAGGGAGTTGGGAAAAAAATAAACGAAACGAACCTAATTATTTCAATTTAAAATTTCACTTAAATTATCATTTCAATGATAATACAAAGAATGATTGTTTGAGCAATGATTTTTTCTTTTTTTTTCAAACATTCCTCAATCCTCTCTTTTTTGTTTTGAAAAAATTAAAATAAAATAATTGGTTGGTTTTGTTGTTGTTGTTGTAGAGAGGAGAGGAAAAAAATTGATAATACATTTATAATATTGAAAAGGTTAAATTAAATTAATACAATGAATTCTCCCACGACTTATCTCTACTTTTACTTCGTTTATTATCGTTCGGTGAATTTTCATTATCACAATCAATATTGCTATTATTGTTACTATTGTTTTTGCTGCTGTTGTTGTTGCTGCCGTTGTTACTGTTTGTTGCAATCGTTATCATTCTATCATTAGTTATCACTGTCGCTGTTGTTGTTGTTGTTGTTGTTGTTGCTACTGCTGCTGTTGCTGCTGCTGTTGTTGTTGTTGTTATCATCGATGGTGATATTATTACAGGTGTAATAGGACTTGCTGCTGTTGTAGATTTTGGTGTTCGCCATTGTGAAATCGGTCCTAAAAAATATATATATATATATATATATATATAAGTTTAATTAATTTAATTTAATAAATAAAATATTTATATTAAATAAAGAAATTTTTTTTTAAAAGAAAAAAAAAGTTATTCATATCACACCATTCTATAAGATTATTTGTTGATATTTGGATTTAGCATACTTGTGTGTTGTTTGCTCACATATTTATTGTTGTTAATTATCTTCTCAGCGCTTATTTGCATATTTACTTACTTACTCGTTTACTCTATTTAATTAATTAAACCTATCATCTCACTCTCTCCCTCTCTCCGTTTCCTTTCCTTAACCATTTCAAACGTAACACTCATTGTTAGCTTAGTGAAAAATTATGATTTATTGACAACAAATCTTGACGAATGAAAAGAAATAACAATGTGAAAGTTGACATATAAATATATCGAAGTAATTAATATATAAATTGCATTAATTAATTAATCGATTAATTAATTATTTCCTTTTTCTATCCATTATCTTATATAATTGTAAATTTTTGTTAGCAAATGTAAATGGTAGACAAACAGACATTTTATGAAATTAAAATTGTCGCAAACTATAAAAGTTTCGTTTCGCTTCAATTTATTCAGTATTTCATTTCAGATTGCGAGAAATTTTTATTTTTATTTCAAGCACTGATAATTATAGTGACGTTTAATTAAACCTAAAATTTTAACTTTAATGAATTATTTTCAATTTACAGCTCAATGGCTTATATTGGATATTATAAAGTAAAGAAGAGGAAGAAGAAGAAATGGTGGAATATAAACGAAAGAATATGATACGAGCAGAACTGATAACCTCATCCGGTATTTAGATTCCGGTCACTGAATTAATTTTTCTCTCGCTGATTATGATTGGACACAAAACTTGTCAAGTATTCATTTTTATCATCTATCAAATGAAATTAATTTCTCGTGATAGCACAAAAGCATATCACTTGGCTGTTCCTCATTTGTCCTTATTATCATTTATCAATATCACTGCTGAAATGTTCTTTATTCCCTACATCTCTGTTATCAGTAGCACAGTTTTTTTTCCTGATATTAGCATTTCAAATGATGTAATTGTGTTTTTTTATTCCAATAAGAAATGTATATATATGGTGTGTGTTATATGTACGAACGGAGGAGAGACAGAGAGAGAGAAAGAGAGAGAGAGGGAGAGAGGGAAGGAAGGAGAGATGAATAAAAGTATGATATATGATGCTACCATGTTGTGCTTTACAAGGACAAGGACATTTTCTGAGGATTTCTTTCCTCCTCCTAATAGAGAGAGGTACAATCAATCAAAAACCTTTCTTTCCTACTTTTTTTTCTCTTTCTCTTCCACTGATCGAAACTGATTGGTTTCTGTTTTCGAGAGAGAGAGAGGGAGAGAGGGTAAGGGAAGAAAACACACACACAGGGAGAGAAAGGAATAATAATAATATTAATAATAAATAATAACAATAATGGAAATCTGTCACTCCTCTCAATCATCATCATCAATCTCGATAAAACTGATACGTAAACGGATTGATTCAATGTCAAATTATGCGTTGACAAACGAGGAATGTCAACTGTACGGTCAGAAGGACAATATTTGCATTTTATGCATTCCTTTATTTGTTGTACTAATAAAATTTTTAAACAAAATGATATGAGTAGATTAATTGAAATTAAATAAAATAGAGAAAAACGTCTAGCTTACTACATATCTATTACGTTTACTCTCTCTCTCTCTCTCTCTTTGTTGATAATAATATCCCTCAAACTTACCACATTTACCTTTGCAATTATCTAATTAAGAAGGAGTAGCAGCACTACCATAGGGATGGATGGAGGAATGAGAGCGGTATGAAGACATGTTTGCCAAATACACTTGTTACCGGAGGGTATAGTAATCATCATGAATAACAACAGCAGTAATAATAACGATTAATGATAAGGGTGATAAGGGTGATAACAGATTGATCTCATCGTCATCATAATTAATTGTATAACATTATTGTCAGTTGTGCGCTGTTTACAACTTCATTTACACTAATAATAAGGAAATATAAATGTTGACCTGAATTATTTGGAATTATTCGTTACCGTTCACATCTATGATTTTATGTACACACACACACACACACACACACACACAGAGAGAGAGAGAGAGAGGGAGAGGGAGAAAGCGACATTATCTATCTCTTTATGATTATCATATAATGATTCATTCGTTAATATAATAATGATAATGATGATGATAATGATAATAAAAATGGTATAATGAATTTAAGTATTAAATTTAAAATTTCATTTTCTTTCGAAACAACGATAAATGCTAATGATAATGACAACAATGCAAAAAGGTAGAGAAAAGGAGAGGGTGGAAAAAAAGATGAAAGGAAATAATGATATTTTTGAAGAAAATAATAGAGGAATGAAGAAAATTAGAAAACAGTTTGGTGCTAAATTTAAAATTAAATTTTTCATTCTTTCAAATTACACTACTCTTCTCTCTCGTCTTTCTTTTTCCACGTATGAATGAAATATTAAAATGAAAATGTATGAGCATTGCATTCTATTAATCATAATTCTTCTCTTCCATTATCCCACATTTAATAAATGGAAAAATTGTTTGCAATAAAAATTGTTAACTTAAAATTTCACTCTTTTTTTCAAAAAAAAAAATCCCTCATTAAATTTTACTTCATTTATTTGCTTTCAGTACAAATATTATTTGAAAACAAAAAAAAAGAGGCAAGCATTATTGTGATGAAGAGAGATTGACTTCCTTGTACTTACCATCTTTTTCATTATCAGTTAATTCAAACATGTGCTGTAATCAAATCAACAGTGATAGCCTGTACCGGGAAGGTTGGAAGAGGGGGGGAGGGGGGGGGGGGAAAGGGGTGCGGATAGGTACCAAAGAAGTGAATTTATTGACATTTATGATTAATATATCATTAGAAATTATGCAACAAAATTCTTCACTTTATTTTTCGGTGCTATTAAAATGTTTTAGTTTTTTTTTCTTTTTCCTCCTCTCACTCTCTACAACATAAATATTATATTTTTCAACACTTATAATTAGAAAAAATAAAAACAAAAAAATTTTTTTTTTCCATTCTTTGACCTTTTGCTCTTTTAAATTTTTATGTAATAGCTATTATTCAGGATGAGAGAGAGAGAGAGGGAGAGGGAGAAAGTGGGGATCATTTTCTAAAATATTACATTTAGTTTATTGTTATCAATGAAAATAAAGAGTTATCATCGATTAATCAAATTATTCAAATTTTTTAATTTTAACAATCAAAATATAAATGTGTAATATAATAAGATTATTATGTTATGTTAATGAGATAATTCTGCTCATAACGATATCTGAAATCCATTAGCATAGAAATTTGGTTATATTTTAATTTCATATAATTATTGTACCTATCTACCTTGAGATCTAATACCTATCCCAAGAACTACCTATCCCAAAACTATAAACTTCTGATTTAGCGTAGCAAATAAAAAATAAGGCTTGGAGGACAAAAAAATATCAAATTTTATAATTAATAAGACGGAATAATTGATTAAATAAATTACTAAATTTTGATAATTAGCAAAAAGTATTAGACAAATAGATATATGTCAAATTGATAAAATGTAATTTTGCAGCAAATAATTAATCAAATTATTATCAAAAATATCAAATGAATAACTAACCATTAGATTGTGAGGTACTTGGTGGCGCTGATAAATGTGTGGTAGGTATTGAGTGATGTAGTGATTGTGGTGGTACACCTGGCATTACAGAACCCATAAACATTGGATTAAAGAGCACAGGTGGCCGAATTTGACTTGCCTGTGCCATCATTGTTAATAGTTCAGGCCTAGGAAATGGCATACGAACAGCCATAGCCATAGCTAACTGCTGTTGCTGCCATGGATGAAATTGCAAAAAATGCTGAGGAATTTGCCCATTAACAGCATTGATAGCAGAAGCACTTGGAGGTAGCAATTGTGGTGGTTGCGGTTGTGGTGGTGGCGCTGGTTGTTGCGGTGGTGGCGGAACGATGTTAATCATAGATGGACCGGTACAAGCTGAATCTGATGATGGTGGTATCGAATCACGTCCATCACTCCACGACTTCCTCTCAGCTGATGTTGATGCTCGTTCACGATCATCCTTACTACTACTTCCATATCCGATACCGATACTACTACTACTACTATTTCCTTCACCTGTACTACTCCCCGATAATGTTTCTGCAATCGACCAAATTTTCGTCTTTTTAGGCGTTGATACAGTTGATGCTAACGATCTTGATATATTACATGGTGGTGGTGTTACTGATTTTGAGTGTACATCACCGGATGCATCTAAAAAAAATTATCCAATAAATATCACCGAACATTATACAGTGCATAATTTAATAATAATTAATTAATAATATTACTACTACTACTACTACTACTACTACTAGGAGTAGTAGTAGTAGTAATAATTTTTTGACTAAATTTCAGTGAATGAATAAATAATTGATAATACTTAAAATTGAATAGAAATTTTTGATGTTCATATATAAGATGTAATTGGATAATTAATTCTTTGTATGTAATTTTACCTTGTTCACTGGAGTCATTGATTACAACAGAAATATCACCATCGGAAGCACTACTGCACGGTCGATCGGAATGATTTTGCTCAGATGATGCATCAATATCACCTAAATCATCATCATCATCTTCACCTGGTCGATTACGTGGTGACCAGGTCATCTTGTTTTCTTTTTTTAACCGTCGACGAGCATTTGCAAACCATGTCGAGACCTGAATGTATTTTCATTTTAATTATTTAATTACTTGCTTAATTATTAATTACTAAAAAAAGATTAATTAATTGTGTACTTAATTAGCTAATTTATTCACATTTTACTTTAGTAATTTTTTCACTACTCATCTTACTTATTTTAATTCTTTTTCCATTCATTAATTACAACTGTAATGAAAATAAAAATAATATTAAAAAATTTTTTGTATAATTTAAAAATGATCATAGAAGAACGTATATGATTTCTCAGCTGAGATCACATGCTATTAACTACTACTATTGCGTACATTTAACAATTTCAGAGAAACATTGAAAATTTGAACTTTAACTGACAGAAAAGTTTGAATGATAAAAGGGCAAATTCATTGATCATTCCTTTGCCGACGGCGCTGTTTTTAGCAAAAGGATATTGATTAAAATACAAGAATTGAAATTAAACTAATGAATTCATAATTTTAAAAAAAATGGAAGAAAAGTTAAGGCTCGGCTTGGAATCATTGATAATATTATCGTTATCATTGATTGTAAAGTATTAAAGAATCCGATACTTTGATTCATCACTCGTTAAAATAGCTTTTCTAATTTCATTTGCAAAAAAAAGAAAAATAAAAAAAATATAAATTTCGAAAAAAAATAAAAAATATAAAAAAAATATAATATAAAATATAAATTTCACTGTAACAATTTTTGATTGAATAAATCAAATTGAATAAATCAATTTTGAAATTTTATTAAATTTTAGAACTGATTTCCTTTGATTCATTTTTTCTTAGCTTCGCCAAAATTTAAGAGCTTATTTTATTGTCAGAAAAATATTAAGAAGAAAAATATGAGAAATATGACAATAAGAACAAGAAACCTAACATCTTCCCGATGAAATTAGCAATTAATTAATTTTATTTTCTTTCGATTATTAAATTTAATCATTTATAATAGCAAATACAAACATTAAAATTGGAAAAAAAAAATTTTTTTCAAATTCACTTCTCGCCATCAAACGTAAAATATGGCAAAAAGTACTACGCAGCTAATTAACGGTTCTTATCGGGAAAATCGATCATCCACCTGACCTGACACAATCCCTTTCCCTACCTTTCCCTAATATGAATGAATCAATCTCATTACAATAAATAATTCATTTCCTTCCGTTTTCATCCACACATGGATGACGTAATCGATGGCTGTTAAGCTTAAGCTGTAAAATTTTTAAATGTATGCCAAACATATGCTAATAATTATCATCATTGTTACACATTGCATAAATCGTCTCATCTAATTTTTCATTGTTAACAGTAAAATTTGAATTGAATGGAAATCATTAATCGAAAATAATGAAATCAAATGATATATTAATTTAACTAAGTTAATTCGATCATAAATAAGAGTTGAATTTTTTTTTAAAAGAGAAAATTGCATTAATAATTATTAGAAATGAATGATTTGTGGGAATTTTAACTTATCAATAATAAAAACGGGTAAGTTTGAATATTTCATTATAAAATAGTAATTAAGTAAATTTGATTAAAATTACTGCTAACATCATAATTTGCTAATTATTCAAAATACCTTTAACAGCATAAATAAAAAAGACGTGGATCTTAAGCAACATTTTTATCCTTTATTTTCTTCCTCAAATTATGAGTTTAATTTATCCGAATTTGAACAAAAAAAAAGATTTGAAATTTAGTAATACATCTGATAGTAATGCATAACAGAAGTGAATATCAAAAAACAAGACGAAATGTCTCAATTTAAATTTAAAAATTACAAATGAATATATAATCAATTGAATTATTTTTTAAATCAAATCAATCAAACAATTAAATTCTTAAATTAATCTAAATAAAACTAATCCTTCAATACAAACACCTATTTGTTTATTTATTCAATTATCGTTTTTTTTTCAAACTAATTTTAATCCCTCCACTTTTTTCTTCATTTTCCACTTTCTTCAAAAAAAAAGAAGAAATTAACACAAACAATTGGTATAAATATTTTTTTTAAAAAAAAAAGAACCGAAATTACGGTCGTTAAAAAGAGTGAAGTGAAAAGCGCAAAAGAATAAAATAACTTTTAATAGATATTATTGCTAAAAAAGAAGCGAACAAATTTATTCATCTTCAATTTACTGTCTCTTTCATTTACTGTCATTACATCTTTAAATTTATTCATCTTTAATTTACTGTCTCCAAAAAATTATTGTTGATAAATTTAATTGATGTAAATTTCAATCAATCACTTCTCTATCACTCTCTCCTTATCAATAATCATATCATTATATTTGCTAAATTAAATTATCAAAAAGTATGCCAACAGTGCTATCAGTAGTCTCAATAGCACTAATTGTAGTGTCAATTGTCGTAGAATTGTTGTAAATGAAGAACTTAATCGAAAATGATAATTTTACAGAAAAAAAAAGAGAGAATTTAACTAACAATGAAATGATTAGCTACTTTATAGGAGGGAAAATGCACTGTCTACTATTTATTACTAAAATTTTAAAATTTTGAAAAAAAAATTAAAAATTACTTTTCTTAAAAGTATTTGGAAAGTAAGGAAAATTTTTCGACAAAAATCAATGCCAATAATATTTCCTTCAAATCATCATTTCTGGTCACTACGTTTGCAAAAATTAAATTACGCATTCATTTTCCTTCCCCTCTTCTCTTCATTTGCCCCTCTCTTTCACCTCCGTCTATTAAATTCTCTTTTATGTTACCGCTTGTTAACATTGTACATAAAGTTTTTATGAACCAGTTTCTTTCTTTTTTAAATTGTCTTTTTTTTTGTTGCTGTTTCTTGTTTCTTGCAAATTAATATTACAAGTTCTTTTTCTTAAATGTACTAGTTAAGCTTGCAGTAATATTAGTAAAGAAAAAAAAATTTTTTCTTGAAGTAATTAATTAATATTGCCCTTCTTACCTGTAATTAATTAGAGTAAATGTGTAAAGTGGTAATTGATTAATTAAAAATTAGTAATTGTAAAAAATGAAATAACCCTTTAAGGAAATGGATGATGATGATGATGAAAATTCACTCCTTTTCCTTCACAAACAGTTCTTTATCCATTCTATTTGTCCATGAAAAGAGAGAGAAGGAGAGAGAGGGAGAGAGAGAGAGAAGGGAAGAAAAAGAAACACTTGATTTTGATTGATTAAATGATTCTTTAAGTGGAGGAGTACCTCTTCAAAAAAGCAATCCAATCAAAAAAATAAAAAAACACAAACATCAAAAAGAATAACCGCTTTTTCCTTTTTTACTATAACAAATACTCATTTACGTATTAGTTGAAGAGTAAAAAAAAGTGGTATTAGCTGCTGGAATTTGATGAAATGAAAAATTGAAACAATTAAATGTGAGAGAGAGAGAGTAGGAAGAAAGTGGAGAGTGAAAGAAAAAAGAGGAAGAAAGGATCAATCTCTTGTTTACTTTATTTTACTTTGTTATCATTTTTCTTAAAATGTATGGATGATTATCATTTACTGATAAAACTATATAAATTAAAAGCAATACGAGAAAAAAAAACTGATATTGTGAAATGTTAAAATTGAAATAAGAGAAGTACGATTGATTGAAAATCACTAATTTACTACTTTATATGATAGTTATTTTATTGCAGTTGTTTTGATACAAAATGATAAGAAATGTGGAAATTATTTTAAAATTTAAACCTAAATTTCCAATTATAAAATTTAAAATGGCCTAATTGGTATAGTTTCATTTGAAATGATTTAGCATTAATTGACATACTTATTTATTTTGTTTGAAAGAATTTTTTTTTCATTATCTTAGCTATAGCCCCTCTATATCGGTAGGACGATGTGTGCGTCAGCAGATAGAGCGATAATTTTGTAATATTTTACGCAATCACTTTCAATATCAATCATTTTTAATGAAATTTTAATTAAAAAATTAATAAATAACCAATTTAAGTTTGTTGACAGTAAAAATAGCAAAAGTAAGTAGCGAAACTAACTTGTGTTAAAGTCATTTTTGTAAGTAATGCAAGCATAATTTTTTCCGCTTTTGTTGGATATGGATTTTTTCGATGCTCATTAAGCCACGATTTGAGTGGTGCGGTCGTTTCACGTGTCGCATTTTTACGTCGTGTACCATCTAAACCACTAGCGTACGGATGATATGGCATTGGATCGAAGAAATAACCGGAAACTGCTCGTACTGCACCAATCATTTCTGGTTTCATTTCCTAAAAAGTGAACAGCAAAAAGAAACAACCGTAATGATTTGGATTTTTTTTTCTCTTTAATTTTCAATCATTGTTTATTGACACGTAAGTGATAAATCTTTTTTCGTCGTATAACACGAAAAGAACGATGCGCAACAATCATACTAAATTTTAAATTGCAAAAAATAATTCATTAAAAAAAAATCCTTTTTTTTCACTTTTCGTAATCTTTTAATTCGTTTAATAGTTGCGAAATATTGTTGATTTTTTTAAACAAATTTTTTTCCTGTTAAATATAACAAAGGTAAACATTGATTATAATCGGTCACTTTGTCTTCATGATTCTCTCTCTCTCTCTCTCTCTTCCTTTTCTTCTTCGGCCTCTCTTTTGCTCAATTTCAACCTTATTAATCACTTTTCGTTTATTTCGAATTAGAAAATATTTCGTTATTTACCTTAATCAATTTCGAAATTAGTTCGCTGTTTTTGGAAATTTGAAATTTAGAGAGGAAGCGGAGGAGTAATAAGGTTGGAATTGGCGCAAATGGTCTAAAGAGATCAGGAAAAGGAATGAATGAAATGATTCCTTTTTGAAGGTCGCATAAGGACGGTATTTTCCATCACTCATCCATCAGGTAAACCATTTGCTGTGTTATGAAATGGAATGAAATGAAATGAAATGAATGAATGAATGAACGAATGAATGAATGAATGAATGAATGAATGAATGAATGAATAAACGAATGAATGAATGAATGAATGAATGAATGAATGAATGAATGAATGAATGAATGAATGAATGAGTGAATGAATGAATGTGTCACTATTTTTTGTAAGAAAAAAAAGAAATGATTTTACATTATTTCAACATGCAGTAAGTTTGGATTAAAAAAAAGCCAAAGAGAGAGCCCAAGAGAGAGAGACAGAGAGAGGGAGAGAGAGAGAGAAAGGGAGTGAAAAATTAGTAATACCAAATGGTGAAAAAAAAAATTTTTTTTTCCTTTCTCTTTTGAAAAATCGTTATTACAACAAATCATCGTGTTCTTCCATCTTGTTTTAAACTCTTTTCATGATGGATGGACTGATTTCTGAATTTACTAAAAATTTAAATTGATATTGGATATATTATTAATTTCCAATTAATTAGCATTTTAAAATATTTTCTTTGCAAAATCTCCTTACTATTTGCTCCTATTTACAATATATTAATTAATAGTAAAATATAAATGACATTTATTATTTTTTAATTTTAATTGAAATGTTATTTAAAATTTAGGAATTTTTTTAGCCAACATTTTTTTTCCATTCTCAATCATTCAATCAAATGATGCCAATGAAATAAATAGTAGGTAGGTTTAGCACATTACAGTAATGTTTCTAATGATAATGATGGGCATATCGATCATTATAGTGATTATTAATGATAGTTCTGAGGATTAATCAATAAAAAATGATAATTGATATTTAAAATAAAATGAAAATCGAAATTTAATATTAATTAATTATTATAAATCACATTTTCAAAATTATACCTGCGAAATGATCTTTGTTGTATTAATTTTAAGAATAAAACAAAAGAAATGAATTTCTAAATTTAAAAAATAATAAAACAGTTTATTGAATAGTTTAAATTTTAACATTAATTTAAATCTTTTTCATAAATTTATTTTTATTTTGTATTTTTAACTTTTATATTTTATTATAAAACGTATAAATTACATTAATTGTTATTTGCAAATGTATACTCTACATCTACTATTTAATAATAATAAAAGTAATTAATAATAATAATAATTAATAGTGCTAATAGCGACAAATAAATTGTAACTTATAAACGATCACGGTAATCCTTTTTTTTGTCACGTCAGAATAAAAGTGCTGTTGATATTAATGACTGGAATGAATCAATCTCTTTGCAATTTAATTTTCAATTTAAATTTCAAAAAACAGGAAAAATGAAAAGTTAAAAAATCTCGAAGAAAGCAAAAACGTTTTTTTTTTTGAAAAGTGGAACTATTGCGAAATGCGCCACAACATAATACCCATCCATAACATTTCTGGTATTAGAGTGATGATGATTGGTGATAGCGATCGTAGTGGTCGTTTGAATGAAAGTGATAATGATGATAATAAAGTGATAACGATCATCATCATCATCATCATTAGAAGGGTGTATATATCTATACATACACGTACGTACGTACACATATCATTAGAGTTCAACATTTAAACAATGATTAAACGGACTAGCAAAAATTTTCCTTCGGTACTTTAGAGGACGTTGTTAACTGAAACACAAACATTGTTGTTTCAACAAGTTATCAATTAAAGAAGAAAAAAAATGATGACAGGAAAAAGAAAGACGAGAGAGAGAGAGAGAGGGAGAGAGAAAAAAAAATTATTTCGTGATAAATGTTTGTCTTAAATCATTTAATTCTACATCTATTCGTTCAATTTAATTTCACGCTATTGTTGAAGTTTAAAAGTTGAAAAGAAATTATAATGAACTTGTGACAATTACTGAAATTAGAATTACTTTTGCAAAATAATCAATTAGTTGAATTGAAGTATAGAAAAAAAAATTTTTTTTTTTTGACAATAAATTGTTAGCACTTACTGCAGGATGTAAACCGGGATAGATAGCAGGAAAAGGTAATGCACCCTGAACCATAGCAGCTCTAAATGCAGCTTCATGTTCCATCGGATGTGGAAAACCGGTTAAAGCACCGGATGCTAACAGTGGCCCACTAGCATTCAAAAATCTTGTCGTATCACCGCCACCGCTAACTTCATCAACATTATTACTACTTATTGAGGTTGCAACCGGAACATTACCAACTAATCCTGACGATGGATCCGTTTTCACTGGTGTTGACGGTTGTGAAACAGCAGCTAGCAACTGTAATAGTAAATTTTAAATTTACAATTTGAATTACAAAAAATTTCCAAACACCTTAAATTTTGATTTTATCATTTTTCATATATACTTACAATTGATATTACAAATGTATGAAAATAATTCATATTGAAAATGATTTTTTTCCTCTCTTAACCTTTGACCTTTTTTTTTCATACGTTTATCACTTTCCTTTATGCAACTATCATCTACAACCATTTAATGTAATTAAAATTGATAAAAGAAAATCAACTTACTCGTAAAATATTGAGCATAATAGCTTGTAAAATTTCATTTCTTCTTTTAAATCACTCTAATTAGAAGGAAAAATTTTTGAAAGTACAAATTTATAGTAATATTTTAATGTAAAAACTTTCTCAATCCAACTATCCTTTTACGTCTTATTTAAAAAAATTGAATAAATTTAAAATTCTTTAGGATAGAAGATGATAATAATAATAATCATAGATGTGTGTGTGAGAGAGAAGAGGTAAAAACGAACTGCAGAAGCAAATAACTACTACTATTACTCGTACTGCTACTACTACTTCTACTACTACTACTACTCGTACTGCTACTACTACTACCACTACTCGTACTGCTACTACTACTACCACTACTCGTACTGCTACTACTACTTCTACCTCTACTGCTACTACTACTACTACTATTACTACTAACTACTACTACAAGATAGTACGATCAACGAACTAAAAAATGAGCATTTCTATGTGATACCGCGTTATTTATTTGGTTGATCATAAATACAAAGAAATAAAAAAAAGTTTCTTCGGACTGAATTTATAGAAAGAGTAGATAAATGAATAATGATAGGTATATAAATGAAATGACGGGTATATTACTGTTGACACACCTGAGCATTAAATGCAGCTGCTGCTGCCGCGGGATTGAATGCCATCCGCGAATTGCTGAAGTTGTTGTTGCCGTTTGATTTTGCTGATGCTATTGATGATGATGGTGGTGGTGGTGGTGGTGGTGATGATGATGATGACGATGATGATAAGGTAATATCGTAAGAATGACGACGAGATATATTTGGGAGATATATATGCCAGCCAACTTGAATGAATTGTAAATTTTGATTCAATTAAGTAATTATCACCAATTGTTGTCGTTGTTACTGTTGTTGTTGTTGTTGTTGTCGTTATTGCTATTGAATATTATCAGTAAAATAAGAATGATAGTAATGATGAAATGATAACGATAGCAGTTATAAAGTAGTAGTACGTAGCAACGAAATACACTATAATAAAAAAAAAATAATAATAATTTTCTTAAATGAAAGTGATCCTCTCCTTTTTTTTCTCCTTGTAGTAAAACCTGAAATTTTGAAAAAAAAAAAAAGTTTTTTTTTTGTAAATTACAAACTCCTGTAGAATAGGAAAAATGAAAGAGAACAAAATTTGACTAACAAAAAATTATAATATCAGCAAAAAAAAAACAAACAAACAGTAAGAGTATGACTAATATGATAAATGATGATAAATGTGCAAATATCCGCCGCATCATTCATTAAATATATAATAAAAAATTAAAGTAAAAAGGAAAAAAAAATTATTATTAATAAAAATTATCAATTAACTTTTAATTCAATATTTATATTAAATATTTAAAATATTAAATATTATTTTTTTTAAATTCTTAAAAAATTATTATTAAATATAAAATATTATTTTTTTTTAATATTTAATAAGTTTTTTTTAATTTAATATTTTTAATTTAATAATTTTTCAAATAATAAATTTTTTGTAAAATGTAAAATTTTACTAAATCAAAAAAAAAAATAATACCACACAATTAATACAATTAAAACAATTCAATCATTTAATCGGCATTTTTCAAAAAAATTGTACATTTAAATTGTACGGAATAGATGAAACTGTTTCTGCAAGTAACAAATTGAGGTCGATCACGTCTAGCAGCAAAAAAAAATGAAAAATGAAAAATGAAAAATGAAAAATAATACAACAGTGATTTGTTTTTTGTATAAAAACATCATGTTCATTCGATATGCCAACAACAGGTTTTCCTGATATTTCTACCGATATATGGTAGATTCCCTTGGTGAAAGGAAGAGGAGAGAGAGAGAGAGAGAGAGGGAGAGATGTTTGAAGAAAGAAGTGAGAAAAGGTGAGATTGATTTTGGTGGTAATTGTTTCTGTGTTGTGTAATTATTGGATTGTATTTTAGAAAAAAAAAAAACAAAACAAAACAAAAAAAAAAGAAAACGATTCAAAGTTGGAAATAATTAAATAAGTTGTTCAGCTGTAAAGTACAAATAAATTGTTAGAAAAAAAAAAGATTTTTTTCTTTTTTTTTTTCTAAAAAAGTTAGTTTATCAGTCAAAAAGTTTCAGTCAGCAAATAATTACAAATGTTAGAATGCGTGTTTTGCTACTATTTATTGACAATTTTCATTAATTATTTCATTTCTTTTTTTTTTGAAATATTTGACAAATTTTAACACTCTTTTTTTGGTATTTTTAATAAAACTAAGAAAAATGCTTCTTACACACACAGATATTATTACATATTATAAGTGAAAAAGAAAAAAGTAATTGTCAAAGAAATTAAAAATTCCTAAAAATTTTTGCTATCAAAAATAATAGTAGCAGTAAGTGAACAATTAAATGACAAATGAAGAAATATTTTATTTCAAACATAAATAGCTGATAGCTAAAGAATTTCACTCATTTTGTTAATGATTTAAAATGAATAATTAATTTTAAAGCTTAAATGAAAAGAAAAAAGAAACGAAAATAAAAGCATAAAATTAAAGCATTAATTTTTGGATCAAATAATTTATTAATAATTTATTATTTTATTTATTACACTATTGTAGTATCTTATTTAGGTTATCATTTATCTATAGGTCTTTGTTCACTGATCAATTTCTTATCAATTCTTATCACTACTTCTTCCGTTTAATAGCTAATGTTTATGCTTTATCTACCTGTAATCCTTTCGAATTCAATGTTAATTGACTGTATTAACTATTACTTACATGAGCACCTATATTGTTCTCTTTCCTATCTTTGCCATGTAACGTATCTTTTTGACACGTCAGTTAGACGTAAAAACATGAAAATGTAAGTGTCGCCTATTGTCGTCTAATTGATCAGTATCAGTCACCATATCACACCATCATCAATCAACTGAATGATTCATTCATTTCTAGTTGATAATTGGATTTCTATGTGCAAACTTACTTAGCTACTATACCTGTGTAAATTGAAAAGGTAGTAGTATCGATGGAATGATAGACGTAATTAAACGGTACAATGTAAAGTGAAGAATTAAGTAACTTTAAAATTATTAATTTAATTTAAGATGACAATAAAGAAGCTAAAAGGAAAAGAAAAAGACAAGAAGAGAGAGGAAGAAGCGGAGAGAGGAAAAATTCAAAAAAAAATGAGAGGGGAAAAATTGGAAGGAAGTGAGCAATAGCAATGAGAAAAAGGCTGATGACTATAATCGGCAAAGATTGTCATCGCAGAACCACTGACTGACTAACTAATCGACTGACTGATTGACTGACTGACCGATTGACTAACTGAATGACTGACTGATTTGATAATAATGTCGGAATATTGTCATGTTGTAACAACAATGAAACATTATCAACAATTCATATCAAAGTATCATCCAATATCGGACAGAAATAAACGATTCATCTGAGACGGAATGAAAGGAAATTACGAAGAACGTTGATGTTAATAATGCGAAGCGGAATAAACAGAACGTCTGTAGCGATCATCAGTAACGTTGGTGGTACGGAAGGCCGTGACGGAACGATCATAGTGACTAATAATGTTAGTAATGCGGAGCGGTATGGAAGGTAAATGATTGTTGAAGGTTGACGGACAGTTGTAAGCGTGGCAATAGTGGGTTGTTCAACAACACAATCTCTCAGTGATTGCTTGTCGAACATGCTGTTCACGAATGTTTCGGAATAGATAGGTAGGTAGGTAGGTGTTGTAGGTGGTCGATGGTGTTGAGCTGAGCTGATCGGTAGGAAATGGTGGTGAAGGGGAGGGCAAAGAAGGAGGGGTAAAGTATAAATGTTCACCAGTGAATAGTCCCCGAAGTTCAGGTCCAACCCATTCATCTCTTACGAACTCCCCCCTATCTCATCTCTACGTCTTCGCTATCCATTACCCGCCCTCATTTGGGAGGATGGGCCTATTTGTTCCACATAGTTCCGCCTTGTTCAAGCAATCTCACTCCCATATTTTATCACTATCTTATCCGCAATTTAATTTCACCTATTAATCCATTAAGACAATTCTCCTTAGAGAGATCACGGGAAAAACGGATAGGCGGAGTTTAGCATATGAACAGAGAAATATAGAAAGAAAGAGGATGAGAAAGAGCAGGAGTGAAAGAGCCGAACTTTGTTATTATTGGATGTTTGATACGGTAGCAAGCAAATGCTAAGTATAAGTGTCGCACATTTTTGCATATTATATTGATTTTCCACGATAACAATAATTATGATAAGTGTTACTAATGGTTATTATGATTACTATAACTTTGATTATGATGTTGTAGCAAAAGAAAATAATGCAAATGATAAAAATGACAATAATAATAATAGTATCACTCACAGTACTGATACGACAATGATAATAATATGCGACAATTGCTAATGAGACCAATCATAATGATAATCTAATGATTATAACTGTGAAAAAAACTTTAGCAATAAAATGATAAGCTTTATAGAAAAGCTACCGATCAATCCATATCATTATCACTCATTCATTCAACAATAATTTCATCAAACTATCGTACTGATAATGAACTTCAAACTATCAAACACCATCTTTTTTATATTATTAAAATTCTAAAATTGTACTTTTTTTTTCCTTTTTGTACTGTAATAAAAAAAAATTTGCCACTATAACATAAATAAATATAAAAACATAGCTAACAATTTTTTCATAAATTAAAATTGAAGAAAAGATTTACGTAATATTATACGCATATATCCATCTATATATATCTAATATAGATAGATATTTGAAGTTCTCGCTCTCCCTCTCTCTCTCTCTCTCATTTATTGCATTATTGAAGTATATGTTTTATAAATAATAAAAAAAAGTTTTATTTTCAAATTAAAAATAAAAAAAAACTGTTTAATGAAATGGGACACCAATATCTCATATATGTACAGCACTACCTATCTATCTATCTCTCCATGATAGAAGCAAGCAATTCGAGACATATGTTCATTATATGTTTTTTTGAAGCAGATGTTTTCACATTCCACATTAAACCATTAAAAAAAAAAAAAAAATCTTCCGTTGATTGATATGGCAGCTAAAATTATTTACACGAACCGACGGTACACACACACACACACACACACACACACACACACAGACACATGCATAGTTACATTGTTAGTATATAATGTAGTAGATAGATAGATATGTGTATAAATAAATATTTACATACTTTTAATATCAACTGAACAGACAAGCGGTGAAATGAAGAAGGCGCGGTAGGAGATGATGAGAGATGGGAGCAAAGGGAGAAAATTGATAAATAATAAATAAAAGGGATAAATGGAAGTGGATAGATAGACATTACTTCCGAATTAGTTGGAAAAAAAAAATTTTTTTTTCCTTTATTTACATTTAAATTACGCTAAAACTCTTTTGTCATTATTTGTCGTCAATTGTCATTGCTATTATCGTTATCGTTATCGTTATCGTTATCATCACTATCAGTAGATAGTGAAAATCTGTCGTATTTCTGATATGATTTGTTTCATTTGATGCAAATTAATTTTGCACGTATGCAATAAATTGAAAAGATGTAGTAGTTGAAAAGAAAAAAAAAGAAATTTTATATTTAATTTTTCATTTGAAATTTAATGTCTAATTCTCTTTTCTATATTTTTTTTAATTTTTTGGAAAATTTCAATTATTTGCGTATAAGTTATAATTGCTTATATGTTAAAAATTTTATAACTCTCTATTTATTATTACTATATTAGTACTAGTTTCACTATTCTTGTCAGTGTTCCTACCACAATTCTTATTATATTGCACAAGTAAAAATTATTGATTTCAAATTACTGACGTGAAATAATGGATTTGAATTGAAATGAATTTTATTCTTTCTTAAAGTATATAATTTTTGAAAAGAATTTTACACGAAAATTACATATAATGCTAGAATTTTAAGAGTACTTTATTATTTTCGATGATTTTTTTTCCTTCTATCTCTTCCACGCCATACAAAGACTTTTCGTTGACGTATAAATGGGAAAGAGAAGTAAGTAATTTCATCGAATATCAAATCTTTGAAATCGTAGCTTTTCAATTCTGCCATGCATTTTCACTATTTATCTGTTTTAGTTAACATGTATTCATTCAGTTTACTATTTTTGTTAATTAATTAATCAATTACTGTAATTATTTTAATACTTAATTTTCATGAAATCACTTGTTTCAATACGTGGATGATTGATAGCTGTGTTTAGAATTTTCGCACTTGTCATTAGCAGTTGTAGTAATTTGTAATTAATAATATAATCTTATCATTTTCATGTACTAAGTGAAATATTTTAAAATTTACAAGAAAAAGGAACGATTTTAGCATTTTAGCACTATACATACAATGCATATGTAAATATTATCAACATTGTTATAAAAAATTACTGAAAAGAAAAATAATTTAATCAGAACAATTAAATCGCCAAAAATTCAATGTAAATTCTAATTGTTCAAATTTCATAATTAATTTAAAAAAATTGAACAATTAATTTAATTGAGCGATAATTAACAATAAAAAATTACAACTGAATAATTTATTTAATTATTTAACAGAAAAAATATTTGTGATGAATGAATGAATGAATGAAAACAATGAAATTGATATTATGGTAGGACGGAAGTATATTTTTAAATAAGTAACCTTTCAATTAAAATAATAGCAAAATGAAATTTTCATCAAACCTTATATTTATCCCAAATTTTTTCTTTTTTTTTTCATATTTGCAATATTTGCACAGCACAGCGTTCATTTATAACAAATGCTGTTTGGATAAAGCGGAAGAAGAAAGGTTTTACTATGGACGGTAGGCATATATAAAGTGCACAAATAGAAATTCAATTCATATTAGACTGTAATGACATGAATCTATCTATCCCACAAACATTTTTTTTTCTTCTTCCATCATTTTTATAAATTTTCATCAACAAAATCAAAATTTTTAATGAATGGATTTTACACAGAGATTTGGGGGATAGTAATATTTGCAACAAAAAAAAGAAATTATGATGAAATGATAAAGTGCGCTAACAGTAATTTGATTAATTGGATAAATTAAGAATGTAAGATTTTGTTTTCAAAAAAAAAATTTAATTAATTTTTTAAAGTTTAAAAAAAAATTCATATATAAATATGGTTAAAAAGTTAATTAATGAGAAGATGAAGGTGTAAAAAAGTTGAGTAAACCATAAAAAGATTTTTTCAAAAAGTTTTTAATTCGATTAAGATGGAATCGTTTTTTTGGTTGATTATTAATATGACGATAAAGTTGACGATAAAGTGACGTAAATGTACAACAGCACACACACACACACACACACACACACAAACACACACACACACACACACACACACACACACACACACACACACACACACACACACACGTCCATTTCAGGTATTGTTGTCCTTTTGCTTTTTTTTTCTCTAAAAAAACCATATTATTTGAATTTTCACTGACAATTGCACTTTCATGTCTATAATTAAGAAGGTTAAGAGGATTAACTCAAAAAGATCAATGCAAAATCCCGTGCTATTTGAAGAAGCCGACAAATGAGAGACATCGCACAGGTATACATGGCGCCTCATATGCATCAAATTACAAAAGTAATACATTTTTTTTAAATATCACATCACATCGTATAGGTTTAATTGCGATTGCTATGCTATTTCGGTGTGAAAATTAATTAGTTGACATTGAAATAATTAATTCATATATGTTAAATATCTGATTTCTGCAAATTGTTCATTTTCGTGAAAAATTTTAATTTTAATTTCATTTTTTTTAGTTTGTTTTTTAATATTTTTTTTATTTGCACTAATTAAAATTACGTGCAATTAATAAAATTACAACAAAGGCCTATTGTGGTACAACAACAACAACAACTACTACTACTACAACAACTACTACTACTACTACAACAACAACAACTACTACTACAACAACTACTACTACTACTACTACTACTACAACAACAACTACTACTACTACTACAACAACAACTACTACTACAACAACAACTACTACTACTACTACAACTACTGCTACAACACTAACAATAATAATAATAATAGATAATTACAAAGTAATTACAAATTGGTTTAGCTGTTAAATTTCATTTTGGAAATAACCATCGAGTGGGAAGTGTGGAATGGGAATGAAACAAGTGGTAATGGTAATGGGGTTAATAGTCGTTTTTGATGTTAGGTAAAGGAGGGGGATTAATTGAATTAACACGTAATTAATGTTGTCGCAGTGTAAACATCAAAAGTTATTACCGATCGTATTAATTGTCATTTTAATATCATCCGTACTAATCTGATAATTTCCTTTTTAGAATTTAAAAACCATTTTGCAAATGTCACGTCCGAAAATATAAACATCTAAAATGCAATTACATTCCTTTCGTTTTTTTTTTCTTTCACAAAAGCCTTCATTAGTTATAACTTTTAAATTGAATGAATTCCTTTTTAGGCATTTTGGCATAAATTAAAATTACACAACGAATATGAGAGGACGGAAAAAATATGGTAGAAATTGAAAATTATGATAGGAATTTTACCTATTTTATTATGCTATTAAACAAAATGAATATTTCAAAAATAAAATAATCACAATTTTGTTGTAAATTTTAAACAATTAAATTGATTGGATAATAAAATAAAAGAGTTGTCGTGTTTGTTTTTTTTTTTGTGAGAGAAGAGAAAAAATTTGAAAATTAATTGCTTACTAAATCGGCAAACTTTTTCATTCAAAATTTAAGCTTTGAAATTGCAGCAAAATTTATTGTTCTATCTTTTCGTTCTTTTTTTTTCTTTTTTCTTTTGTAAAGTAAAAAATGCAAACATTTGATGAAGACAATTAATTAATTTTTGCTTAATATAAATGTTAAAATGTATAGTTATTTCAAAAAGAGTTGAAAGAGAGAAGAAGAAAAGAGAAAAAAAAAGAATTGAAAATTTCGTGAAGGAGCAGAGGTTATAGCAAAGGTGATGCCCCCATGGAGGTAGAATTTGCTTCAGGAAGTAATTTACACGGCAAGTGATTGATGTGGTTGAAGTGGATGAACTGTTGTTCAAAAAGCAAATTTATTTAACTAAAGTTGAGGAGGAATTTAAATTCTCTCATTTTCACTTGCTAAAATCATTTGCTACGTGTATGTGCGTGCACGCGTGTGTTTGAATTATGAATTAATTAGAATAAGTATATAATAGAAAACAAAATTAAAATGTAATTAAAATTTTAGTGAATTAGTTAAAATTTATCAGTAATTATTTTAACTAACTTATCTTATGCATAATAATATATGTATTGGAATTTGATTAATAATTTTGATTTCACAACGATTACAGCAAAACATTTGAAATATCCCATCTTCTCAACAAATAATTTCATTAAAGTATTACTAGAACTGCTGCATTAGTTTTTAGAATACACAAATATCTAATTTAATATTTGAAAAATAAAATGATATTATTAACTTAATTTTAAAAAAGTGCAAAAAAAATTAAATTTAGTAGAACCAAAAATATGTTAACATTAAATTTTACAAAGCAAAAGTAACGGAAAGAACGAACAATGAAAATAATTCAATTTAAAATTATTCAATCTAACAGCGATTACATGTATTTGAATTAAAAAAAGAGAAGGAGAGAGAGAGAGAGAGAAAGAGAAAAGAGATGACATGTTGTTCAAGAAGGAAGCGAAATTTTTTGGATGAACGACGGGTGTAATCCAATGGGATTATCTTAGGTAATAAAATTTAAAAAAAAGAAACATTGCAAAAACATAACTTAAAGATCAATTTCCGCAATGACATCAATTCATTAAAAAAACCAATGAACGGAAAAATTTGTTTAAAGATTCTTTGTTTTTTTTTTGGCGGCTAAGTATCAATGTATTTGATATGTAAGGGAGAAATTATCAGACTCATTAATTTGCATAAAATTAAAGTGTATTAGTTTAATAATACTATTGAAATTAAATAAATGTAAAATTTTGTATTTTATACTAAACAAAAGATTTTATCTCATATATTTCAAGCAAAATTCTATTAATTTCAATAATGATCAAATGATGATAGGATTAATAACAAAAAAAATTTTAATTTTTAAAATATTCAAGTATTTGTAAATAATAAATTCTAACTAATATTGCGATGTTTAACAAAAACTAATGAAAATTTTAAATAAATTTATGAAATGCTATAAATTGCATATTTATATTTATATTTATGGAAAGTAAAATTTCCCCCTTCCTTTTCTTAATTTTAATAAAATTTTAATTAAAGCAACAAAAAACTTAAATTACTGAAAAACACTAAAAGAAATGGTAACAACTTATTCTAATACTTTTCATCTTCTATAGGATGATAAATACAATCCGATCGTTGATGGTTGTTGAAAGGTTAGAGGATTAGCAGATATAAACTATCTTTATGTACACAACCATTAAATACACACACACACACACACACACACACACACACGCACACACGCACACACACACCTATACATATACAGAAATCAAACAGACCAATAAATACTCACAGTATGACAATAATGAGAAAATGTTGAGTTTTAATTTGTAAAGATAATTACAAACATTTTAGCAGACAGGTGTTTTATTCAAAGATGAAGGTGCACTTGTCCAGGTAGATAGGCTAGTGCTTAGGCACATACACACATACATTATCAATATTTTAAGGTGAGATAAGATAACAAAATTGATAAGGGAAGTTTAAACTTAAATGATAATATAAAAATCGGAAAAGAACAAAAGGAAAAAAAAAGCTTCTTAATAGGTTGCTGAGAAAAGATTGTTAGCAATTAGCTAATGTTATTTTTTTTGCACTTTTGCATTTTTTATTAGTTATTTTTATTAGTTCAGGAAAAAAAAGGCACTGTTGTAAACTTACTAATTAGTTGTTGTTATTGTTTTTTTCTTAATTACTGTTATTTCATATATAAATTTGAAAAAAAAATGCTTTAGAAAATTGATAAATTAACTAGGAGTTAAAATTTTGAGGTAGAGTTTAGAAAGTATTTTAAAATTACATTTTGCAAAATATTAAATTCTTTACAAATTATCTCAAATTTTATCAAATTCTACTATTTAATTTAATTTAATTTGCAATTAAACAAAAGTTAAATATTTAACAATTAATATTATTTACAACAAATCGAATTCTTCCCAAATGATGATGGTTATTTGATATGTTAAAGAATTTAACGTTTCAAAATGAAATAACCTTGAAAATTGTTTGAATAATAATAATCATTTTGAAAATTTTTGGTTTTAAAATTAGTAAATAAATAGATCCAATTGCTTGCTGTAGAATGAATTTCAGGCTATTAAAATATAAAAGGTTTAAGTGATGAGATAGAGGAATAAAGCTCAAATTTCGTACATCTATCTCTTTTTTTTCTTCCTTTTTCTCTCTCTCCCTCTCTTCTCTTCTCTTCCTCTCTCTTTTCTTCTTCATAAATGATACGATACATATGTTTGGTGTGTTGAATTCATCCATTTTGCAATTATTTTCATTTCATTCATTCCATCATCACTTTTTCCTTTCATCCTCTTTCATTCATTTCCCCGCAAAAAAAAAATTAAATTTAATTCCTTCTTTTTTTTTCAGTAATTAGAAAAAAAAAATAAAAAAGAAAACGATGAAGTTAAATGAAATTAAATCAAATCAAATAATACCAAAATTAAACTTAAAACTCTAAACTACCTGAAGCATATATGCTTACGATGAATGATGCAATTTTGTTGAAAAGGCTGCTAATCAATCAGGTGGATTTCAACGTGCACCTGTTAAGTAACAAAAACTAATGTTCCTTCAGGGTTAAAAATTGTTGCCTCTAACAACAGCTGATTGTTGTTATCTATGTGTGTGTGTGTGTCTGTGTGTGTGTGTGTGTCTGTGTGTGTGTGTGTGTGTGTGTGTGTATGTGTGTGTGTGTATATGTATGAATACGTCGATGTATTTTCTTGTAAAAAAAAAAGAATTTTGCAATATCTTTTTATTTTAAAAAATTTCTTCTCTCTCCCTCATTCTCTCCATCTCCCTTTTCTTTAAAACAATAAACGAATAAGTAAAATTAAATTAAGTTGAAATCACCTGAATAATACAATAGATGAAGTAATCAGCTGTTGTTAGGTAAAATATTGAACGAAATAATTATAATAATAATGATAATATTAATAATAATTAACAATGATAATGATAATAATAGTAATGATAATAATAATAATAATAACAACAATAATATAAAGTAATTTTTTATTAAAAATAAAATATAATTTTATCGGTTTGAAAAAAAAATAAGTTTAAAATGCAAAAAAAAAATGAGAAAGGATATGTACTAAATTTTTGTGTTCAAAAAACTTTTTTCTTTCTTTTGTGAGTTATTTTGTTCATTTCAAAATGAAAAATTTTGAAAAGAAAAAAAAGTGGAAGAATTTTTCTTCTTATTTGTAATTTATTTATTTGTTTATTTTTTAAATTTTTAAAGTAATAATTAATCTCTCGTATGCTAAAGTGTAAGTGAGCGAGGAAAGAAGAATGGAATTACATTTATAGTTTAATTTTAACAACTTCTACTCAATCATATTGAACATTTGAACAGAAACAACAAAACAACACACGCATACGTACGTGGATACTACTGATCGGGAAAAATGGATAGATGAATCAATGTTAACCATACTTTCCCACCCACTCACTTCTAATTTGTTTCTTCTCTTTACTTTTTAAATTAAATTTTAAAAAATAGCAAGAAGTTAGTTTACTCGAAACAAAACGACTTATCAGTTACTAATTTATGACTACAACTTATATCACCTCCGATCCACGATAATGATATGACCACCTGAAATTAAATATGCATACATACTAAATAACATATATCTTCCGGTTCCGGAAATATAGTGCGACAATTATTAAAACTTATAGGATTAAAGCAAAATTATTCATTTCAATTAAATTTAATATAAAAATTTGAATTAACCAAAAATTTCATTGAAAACAATTCTGCACGATGAAATATCGATCGTTTCAAAAAACTATGTGAAATATCAAATCATTTATTACTTGTTTTATTTAACCTAATTAGATTGTTAGACTAAATTAAGGTGATCAGAAACAAAAAATTAGCGGAATAAATTAACTAAAGTAATTATATGCAAGAAAAAAAAAATTAAATGTTGACGGATGAAAGTTGAATTTGAATTCTCAAATTCAAAATGATAAATAAAAAGGAAACGGACAGTGAAAAAAGACATCACCTCTTCCATATTCACTTATTTATTATATTAATTTTAATTGAAAAATCTAAATTTATTTATTATTGCACTAATCTTCCATAGCTATGTATGTGTAAGCATTGAAATTAAATATAATTTTTTTTTAGGAAAAATTTTACTTCTTTTATTTACATATTTAAAAAAAAGATGTTAATTTTAATTTATTGCATTTCATTTGTCTTTCACCGCCTAATTAAAATTTTAGAAATGACAAAAAGTAAATGAAATGAAAAGAAAGAAAACTAAACGAAAAAAAAATGAAGCAAAGTGGGAACATTTTTGCAAACATCTGGAAATTTGCAGCACAAATGAGTGCTAATAAAACTTTTGCTGTTATTGTCGTTTTATTTAAAAATTGTGTTAGGCAGTGTTATGGTAGCAAATGCTAATATAAATTTAATTGTTAAAAATTTCACAAAATAATAAGATAGGATATGAGATAGAGGAAGTGGAGGAGAGAGGGGAGGGCGAGAAAGAAAACGAGTGAAGAAGTAATGAAAGCAGTCATAATAATAATTAATAATAATTAATAATAATAATAATAATAATTAATAATAATAATAATTAATAATAATAATAATAATAATAATAATAATAATAATAATAATAATAATAATAATAATAATAA